>JAPJBO010001117.1:0-66851 GCA_030068145.1 Diplonema papillatum | reverse complement strand
TGGCTCAGAATGGCTCAGAATGGCTGGAAACAAAATTCAACTAGCATACCCAAAAAAGCTCAAAAAAGTGAAAAAAAAGTGTTGAAACTGGATTTTAAGCCTCGATTGAGGATTTTTGAGCAATTCTTTTTCAGTTTGCACCCCCCCCCTTCCCCCAGAAGCCCTTTCGGAATCTCTGGCGGCTTCTCCTGGGCCTGATCCTGCCATTTCTTGCTCCTGGAAGCCGGTCCACAGGAGCAGATCTTTTTCGACGAACTTTTGCTCGATATCAGCTCCGATGAAAATCTGCGAAAAATGGAGCCAAGGACGAAAAATTATGAACGTGGCAGTGTTCGGGACGTTGACACATGTGGAAATGGAAATCGTGAAAACGGAAATAAGCGTTGGAAAATATGGAAAGTTTCACCAGAGTCAATGCCCGCAGGTGGGGGTTTTTCTCCGGTTTTTCTCCAGAGTCAATGCCCGCAGGACCGGTTTTTTTCCTCTTGCATCCGACGAGGGAACAGAATTGCGCCGGTAGGTTCGACCTTTTTGGCTTGGGTCTATGGTAGCGGTGTTTTGGTTAGGGAGTCGATTCCCGCCCTTCCCAATGAAAACCCACTACCAGGTTTTCCGCGCCCGGTGCTCTGCATCTCGAAAGGTCCCACGAACCACGCGCTTACGCTATGACCCCCGGACCTATTTTTCACAGATCTCTTCATCGGAGTTGAAAGCGAGCAATTTTTTGTCGAAAAAGTGCTGTGCCGTGGACCAGCGAAGAAATTTCACCAACCAGGGAATCGATTCCCGCCCTTCCCAATGAAACCTGGTAGTTTCCGCGCCCGGTGCTCAGCATCTCGCAAGGTCCCGAGAACCACGCGCTTACTTTATAGCCCCCGGCCCTATTTTTCACAGATCTCTTCATCGGAGCTGATATCGAGCAAAAATTCGTCGAAAAGGTCTGCCACGTGGACCAGCGAAGAAATGTCACCAACAAGGGATCGATTCCCGTCCTTCCCAGTGTAAACCTGGTTATCTCCTCGCCCGGTGCCCTGCACCTCGTAGGGACCCACGAACCACGCACATGATTTTTGATCTCCGAGTCTACTTTTCACGGATCTCTTCATCGGAGCTGAAAGCGAGCAAAAAATCGTCGAAAAAGGTGTGCTACATGGACCAGCGAAGAAAAACCACCAACCAGAGGATCGATTCCCACCTCGCCAGTGTTTACCTGGTAGTTTCCACGCCCGGTGCCCTGCAACTTGGAAGGGTCCACGAACCACGCACATACCTTTTTTCCCCGAGTCGATTATTCACGGATCTCTTCATCGGAGCTGAAAGCGAGCAAAAAATCGTCGTAAAAGGTCTGCCACGTCAACCAGCGGGAAAATGCCACGAACCAGGGTATTCACTACTATGTGAGCGCACCAGTAAACCAGAAACGCCAGAGACAGGCCCGATTCTGGGGGGAGGGTCGCTAAAAAACGGAAATGAGGCGAAACCCATGGTTTCTACGCGTTTTTTCGGCATTTTTGCCCCCCTACCCCAGGGTTTTCACCAAAAAAAAAACTTTTCGAAATCTCAGCCATTCTGAGCCATCGAGCCATCGAGCCACCAGTGGCTGGCCAGCCAGTGGCTGCCACTGGCTGCCAGTGGCTGTCCCCCACACTGGAGAGAGCGCTGGCGGCAGACGGGCATCACCGATAAATCTGGGGCTAACAAGATGTCCCATCCGATGGGCCATCGCCCCCGATCCCTCACGAGCTCTGGGCACTCGCAGCTCCAAACGTCTTGCGCGGGCCAAGAACGTCGCTTTTCGCACAAACAGCAGTGCAGGCTAAAAAGACGTAGGCAGCGTGTTTTGGTTGTTGATCAGAGTTCCCCACTTCCTTGGCACCCAGCAAGGGAATCCGCAACGCCCTGGGCGCAAGCGCTTAACGAAACCCGGAGACTGTAAAATACCGACCTTCTAATCCGCAAATAGCGCGGAAAAGAAAAATTGACCGATAGTGGTAGTTATTGCTTCTCACTCCCCTCACCGCCCGTCGAAATGAGCACCGGACGGCCCTTCGAGTTTTTTTTGGCCAATCCGCCTGCGGCAATGCATGCAGCGTCATTGTCATCGTTGGCACAGCTGGAGTTTAGCGGCGAAGCGCCCGACATTTCACGCCGATGTAGAGCCCCATCCGACCCCCCCCCCCCGGGCGTCACCTCCCCCACACGGTGAGGTCCAGCCTCAGAAGCTGGAGATAAAGAGGGTGTGCCCGAGTCACACCCGAAAAGCGGGTGTGACACCCGCGTTTTAACTCCAGCTTTAACTCCAGCTTCTGAGGCTGAACTTCACCGTGCAAGCAGCGTCGGGGAACACCCAGTACGGGTTCCCGGCACACAAAGAACCACGCCCCCTTCCCTCTTCCTTCTTCTGCAACGAACAAGTAAAATAACCACAAAAACAGTCGAAATAAAAGCACATAAAGCTACGGTGTTATCCAAATGCCCAAAGAATAGGACTTTTGTAGGAGTTAGGTACGATTGGCAGTGTCTCCGGCTGGCTCCGAAGTCAACTCCGGAGCTGGCTCAGCCCCTCCGGAGCCACCCCCACACTGCGATTGCCGGCCCATTGCCATGTTTGTGCCCCGCACACAGCCAGCTCCAAGAATTTGGCACGAGCAACGGCATCAGCGACATCATCATGTCAAAACCTTAGGAAGCCCCGGGTTCGGAATGTACACCAAAACCTCGTTTTAAGATTTCTTCTCCGCTTTGGAGGTCCAACATGACTTTTCCAAAAAAAGCCGAAACGAAGTCGGCCCTGAAACCGCCTCACTGGCTGGCTCACACTCAACGGCAGTGCGAAACTGTCAGCCGTACAGTAACATTACAATTCAATTGTATTATACGGTTGGGATGCGCCGATTCCCCGAAAAAAAAGTTCAATTGTATTATACGGTTCAATAGTAATTAGCCCCCCCCAGTAGGCTAGGGCAGTGATGTTATCAAACGTTTGCAAACGTACGTTTAACAAGATTTATCAAACGCAAACGTTTGACAAACGTGCAAACGTGACGTTTGCCAATCGATGGACCGGGTCTGTACACAGTACACGACCCTTGATAGCACTTGTCCACGTGGCTGCAGGCGGACACGACGAAAATAGGGGAACAAGACATCCTTCTGGTTCTCCTTAGGCGTGCACAGGGAGATACAGGGAGATACTAGCCTTCAGCAAGTGTTCCCTCCCACTTTCTGGGGCCCCGGGCATGAAGATCTTGCCCTTGTGGCTCGAGTGTTCACAAGCCGACCCCACACTCGGATCCCCACAGCCAGCGCCTCACTCACGTTTGGTACACGTTTGACATAAACTTTGCAAACGCAAACGTTTGTCAAACGTTCAAACATTCAACGTTTGCCATGATCACTGCCCTGGGGGGGGGGTAGGTATTCCGGAAACTCCAACCTTTCTCCCCCAGGTAGTAACCCCTCAGAATGAGTAAGCGGGGTCTTTTGGCGCTCGCGGCAGGCGTAATTGGGCTGTTCCGGGGAAGCTATTTCGTTCGTCCCAGTGATGATGCGTCCTTCGTTGAAGAAGCCAGAGTTGACGCTTCCGCAAGTTAAAGACGAGGATGCTGAATGTCCCATACCGAAGGTGAAACACGCCGCGCCGCCAAAGGTCGAGAAACTGCTCGACGTCCCGCCACACATCAACTGCGTAGTTATCAGTGCCATCTTCGGCGGAATAGAGAAAACCGTAAAGGACTGGAAGAAACCGCTGGAGCAGGCCCCGAACTGCAGGGCTTACCTGTTCACCGAGGAACCGGTGCCGCGCGCACTGTTGAAGTCTGCGGCGCGGAACAATTTTGAAGTCCGGGTGGACGGGTTCCATTTACAGGACCCATTTGTGAAAATGTTGCACCCAAGAAACAAGTACGGCAACTTCCTCAAGGCGAAGTACTACAAGCTGCAGATGCCACGGTACCTGCCGCCACACGTGGAATTTGCGCTTTGGGCGGATGGGACGTCGTACTTTGGAGAGCCGGACGGCTTGGTCGACGCGCAAGAGCGTGTGAAGACGTATGCGTCCCTGATAGCGAACACACACCCCTCAGAAGGCATTGTTGGCGAATACATTACGTCGCAGTCGAAGTACCGTGCCAACTATCTCAATACAATCCATTTGATGGCGTCATGGGTTTTCGACGCCCTCTCAGACGGCTTCTGCAGCTACTGGTGGCGAACTGGAGACTACAATTTCGAAGCGCCGTTCCCCCCCAACAACGCGCAGATTCCCCCGCCCCGGGTAGCGACCCCACCGTTTTCGGACATCCCCGCAGACTCGCACGGCCGGAAGCCGGACCGCGCCCTCCCTCTTAGTAAATTTTCGCCAGGCTGTCACATCGGCCGTTAATCATCACTGCGTTAAGTGCGGGACCTGCGACCGCGTCGAGGAAGTCGCGGACGAGCTCATCAGGAAGGTGGATGCCGTCCCGTGCCGTATCGCTAAGGAAATGAACTCGGATTTTGTCCACGCCCCAGACTCGGACACCGGGCGGAACTTGTTCTTGACCAACGTAGTAGCCGCGGACTTGACGCGCCCCCGCATGGGCGAGTGCTTCGATGCTTGGTATTCGCTGACGATGGAACACTGGCAGGACCAGGTGTCCTTTCCAGTTGCCGCCTGGGTGACCGGCCTTCGCCCAGGCATCATCTCTTACACCTGCTATGGTAAGCACAACCTCTAGCTAGGCTTCCCCAGTGTCTTTTCGAGACTGGAGGTCCTATGAACATGCAATGTTCATAGCCTCTATTCGAGCCAACCCGGCTTTAATGCGTGAAAACGTGTATTGTTTTTGGACTGTATTCCAGTGCGGAGCTAGCTTTTTCCTCCCCTGCCGGGGGGCACCTGGTCTAGTGGTGGGACGACATATTACCAAACAGCGGACGACGGTTCGAATCCCACAGATGACACTTTCCAGGCGTTCGGGGATGGACTCCCGGAAGAAACTCCTAGCCCATAGGAAGAAATCGGGTGGCACAAGGAACCCCCGACCTAGTTCACCGGAACGTAACCAATCGTGAAGGATGCGCAGGCTCCGCCGGAACAAAACAAAAAAAAAGTAGAGCTTCCTATCCAACCCCCCACCCCCCCCACCCGGGCTTCCTTTTTACCCCTGCAAACCCGTGAATAGGTGCTACGGGAGTATCTGGCAACCGCTGCTTAACAGTGCTCACGTGGGCGGTGTCTTCGGACAGCACCTCGTGATGTTCGCATCACAAAACAAAGAAGACAGTGAAATGGTCGTTACCTGGTCGGGTTTCGCTCGCGACCGTTTCCTGAACAATCCTTCACTAAATCCGCGGTTAAATAACCTGGCCTCAGTGGTGCAAGCACCACGCGCTCTTCAAACCCAAGAAACATTTTCCCACCGACCATACGCACCAAGCTGAACCTCACAAACAAACTAAAGGTCGAACGACACCAATCTGTACGTCCCACGGGATCGTCGGAAACACAAAAACGCTAACCCAAACAACTTCCGCCGGTGGAGAAACCTTGCCTAAAGAAATCAACTGCCTTCGGGTAGGCTAGTCTGACACTAGTTCAGGGGGCTTTAGAAACCCGGTTTCCCGGTTTTTGAAACCGGGGTTTTCCGGTTTCGGTTTTCAAAAAAATAAAAACGCATGCACGATGATACGTTGGAGGACATCATGTACACGAAGCTGGAACTGCCGTTCTCCTACGACAAAGGGATGAACGATGATGACCTTGAGTTTGTCGTTGACTCGTTCAGGGCTCGGACTGCAGCTTCCGTCGAGGACGTCGAAAACGACGGAAGAACACGAGCAAATCGTTTCTGCTCATTTAAAAACTACAAGGAAGCCTTGGTGCGCACAGGGGCTCCGCGAGCTTTTGTCTCCAGAACGACACAAACAGAGGACAGCATGTTTGCGTAGCTTGAGTGCCCCCCCGTTCCACGACTTCACGTTCCCACTTATTTGCAGTATAGCATTACTGTCACCGCTATTCGAAGCTTTTTTTCACTCACCACCTCCGTAGTTTGACGACGTGCACACCGCCACCGCAGGCCTGTCTCACCGCTCCTCTCCGTTCCCTAGTTTGCGTGTGCGGGGCGACGGTTCCAGGCACCCGGACACCCACAGGCACCACCAGAGCCCAAAAACCGGGTTTCTGGCTGAAACCGGCTTTTTTGCTCGATCAGACAAAGAACTAAAGTACCCTGGACGTGTATTATCGACACATAAAAAAGTTCACACGTGTAAAAACTACAAATTCCCAATTAAATTTGGAACCCGAAATTGGACACTGACTACCAAGTCTAATTGAAATTGGGTACGACATCAGACGTTGACTGCCAATTCTAATTAAATTTGGAATCCGAAATTGGACGTTGACTACCAGTTCTAATTAAGTTTGGGATTCGGCATCAGACGTTGACTACTAATTGTAATTAAATTTGGGATCCGAAACTGGACGTTGCCTATCAATTCTAATTAAATTTTGGATTTGGCATCAGACGTTGACTACCAATTATAATTAAATTTGGATCCGACATATTAGACGTTGACTACCATTTATAATTAAATTCGGATCCGACATTAGACGTTGACTACCAATTCGAATTAAATTTGGAATCGGAAATTGGACGTTGACTACAAATTCTAATTAGATTTGGGATTTGGCATCAGACGTTGACTACCGATTCTAATTAAATTTGGATTCCATATAGAAGTTGACTGGCGCGGGAATTCTTCGCTGTACCGTACCGTGCGCTGGGGGGCGCTGCCCCCCAGACCCCCCTCTCTTACTGATTCTTATTATCAACACTGAGGTTGGGTTGCGTTGAGCTGGGCTGGCCTAGCAGTGCTTGCCTCTTGACTACCATTTCTAATTAATTTTGGATCCCCACAGGACCCCGAGGGCGAAAAGGACTTTTCTACAGAGGAGGGGAAGCTATACAAACCCCTGCGCCGAAAAAAAAAAACAAAAAAAAAGCCGGTAAGGACGCTAAGAGTGAGGTAGGACGCATTTCAATTAAATGAAAGAGAAAAAAAGAGAGCGAAAGAAAAAATAAATAGCCGAAGGGCGTCCATCATCTTGGACCCAAGCAATCGCTGGACGGGGGAGAAACTTTCGCCTTATCATTTTCATCACCTTTTTGGTCAGTTGATGTTGATCGTCCGTTACTTCGTTTATGAGCGGAAGCCCGAACTCCGGAAATGTTCCTGTGCCTCGGTCTCGCCTTTTTTAACACAAACGAAACGTATCAGGTTACCACACAACGCAAGCACACTCTCTCTCCGGTGGCTCCGGTCAGTTGACCTCCGCCGGGTTTAGAAACGTTCACTCCCTCCCAGCGCGATGAGGGCATCGCGCCTTGAACTTCTTCCCTTGAACTTCTTACCTCCAACTTTTTCCTTTCAACTTTTCCCTTCCACTTCTTTCCTCTGGAGGGGAGACATCCGACCCCCACTTAACTCTCAACGACACCGTACTCCTCACCTTTCCCCCAAGTGCACTTGCAACCATTGAGAGGAGATGAAGTGGACCAGAACAACAACAAGCGCCGTGCACCCAACCCAAGCCTGTCAGCAGGACACAGGACCATGCAACAAAAATAGAGAGGAGATGAAGTGGACCAGAACATTCTCAGTTGTGGCCGCACCATGTGCTATACTTTCGAATTAGGCGAAAGGTACCCGACCAAGGGTCAGTCAGATAGGTGAGCGATGCTTGCGGGCCACGCTCTGCTTACGACCAGCATCAACCGGTTCTTGAAGAGACTTTCTGTCGACGAGTTCACCTCTCAACCTGGATTAGCAAGCATGGAAAATGCGACAGGAAAGCTCGCCTCCCAACACCTCGCACGTCTCCTCCCCTCCAGCAAAGTGCGGCCGGGGCGCCAGACCCTTTGAGATTTCGCAACTGGCAGTCTCCTCAAGTATTTCCTACAAAGCAGGTACCAAATAAAAACTCGAGATTTCCTACGGTTAGGCTGATGTGTACCGTGTTTCATTCTCCCCCCGCAAAAAAACAAAAAAACGCAAACCGAAACGAACACCCCTACAACCTTTTTCAACCTTTCCTATTCCCTTCAAGCTAGACCATTGTATTCCCCCGCTCGGCCAAAAAGCCGTGATGCATTTTAACACCAAAAATTGCAGCTGCAAAGACCACCGATACCCACACAACCAACAAAGAAGAACCCCAGCCGTCGACCGGAGCATAAATACACGGATCCTTGAAACTCGAAAGCCAAAAATCTGACCCCCAGATGGCACTGTAGACGTTTTTCGGCCGATTTTCGGCCAAAAAAAAAACACTATTCGGAGGAATTGAACCAAGTACCCCCAGAACCACAAGTGGGTGCGCTACCCGTTAGACCACGGGCGAAAAAAATGCGGGCGATTTCATTTTTTTGTATTTGAACGATCCTTCCGGAAGTTCGCGTGGAAATCTGCCGATACACCACCACCGCAGCAGTACCGGTACTACTGAGCTCACAAACGCTCGACGCAGCGAGGAATCGAACCAGCGACCATTTTGTTGGTTCGTGCGGAATGAAGAGAAAAATATTTTCGGATTTTTGGCACAAATAGCATAGCCGTCAGTGCACTCAACCATGACTCTTTTGGTCGCCGGTTCGAGTCCCGCCGGTGGGTGATTTTTTTCTCAAAAAAAAAAATTCGAGTGATCCGCCATGTGGAAGCACATTTTCGGGATTTTCCGCCAAATTCTTGGGGAATCGCGTAGTTCTGACACGGAACCGTATCGGCACCCCCGTAGAATTCTGTGGCGAGTCAAATTTGACTTGTTCCTGCATGCCGAGAAAAAAAAGGTCGATTTTCAGACCCCATTTTTTGGAGACCCGGCCTCCATTTATGGGGGGGGGGTCGGTCAAATTTTTTATCCGACCAGATATTCGGAAAGCCCTGTCCTCGGCGGATTCAATCGTGTCCTCAAAATCTTGAAACCGACCATTTTCGCACCTACAGATGGCAAAAATCGGCAGAAAGCCAAAAAAAGTCGTTTTTGATGACACTTTTTCGTGGAGTGAGTGCTATACCAAATAAGAAATCGAGATTTCCTACGTGTTTCCTTCTCCCCCCGCAAAAAAAATAAAAGTCCGGCGTGCTCCACCACCAGGGTGGCCTGCAGACTAGTTTGACACTTGCTCTATTTACAGGGAAGCCCCTTGTTTCCGGCCCTTTGTCCCTTTGCTGCGCCCAGCTCATCCTCTTCCTCTCTTAGTTTGTTCCTACACACGGGCATCCCTGGACCACTGTTGTTTGCCTTTCTCTTGTACGCGCGCACAACGACACAGCTGCAGTTCTACTTGAGACATATCACCGCGGTGAAAAAAACACAGGGGAGTCAGGGAGTGAGAGATGCTTGCGGGCCAAGCTCTTCTTACGACTAGCATCTACCTGTTCTTGAGGAGACTCTGTAAATGAGTTCACCTCTGAACCGTGGATTTGCAAGCACAGAAAATGCGACTTGACGCTTAAGTTGCAGTCCCTGGGCAGCGAAGCAGGCGAAAGAGCGAAAAAGAAAGATCCTTCCAGAGGTTGATTGCGACACTTGCAACTTGGGCAAAACCGCTTCTGGCGGAGCAGACCCTTTCGCTAGGCTTGACATCATGTCCATCTTGGCCGAAGTCAAAGTCAGTGGCGACCACTGAAGAATCAGACAAAAGGCTGATTGGATGAGCTGAAGCAAGGTGAGAAGCAACATATGCGAGGTGCTTCTACTAGGTTTCTGAATAATTGGCAGACCACGACAGTAAAGCGGACACTCCAAGCGAGGTTTTGCGTTGACCGCGTCGCAGACGGCGAGCGCAAGTGTGTCGGCCACGTCGACGGGCACCGAAACCGTCGTCGCCATCGCGCCGCCCGCAGCCGCGGCCACGCGCACGTTCACAGCCATCGCGACGGACCCGAGGCCCGCGTACACTGCAGACAAAACATGGCTAGCCATAACCCATAACGAAAGCGTGCACGCAATATACAACCCGTAACCACATAGCCCTTTCTTGCTCTAAGAGAACCCATTCATGAACGGTCACACGGAGACCCTAAAACCCCGGAATTTCAAGCGAACTTTAACTCTAAAACCATACTGACAACGTACATATCGCCCGACCACGTTGCGCGTGAATTCTCCGTCACGTTCAAACTGGTCCGCAGGGGGAGGTGTCTGTTGGGGTTCGAAGGGTGGTTGTGGGTATACAGACTTGATCACGACTCCGGAAACGAAGCTTAACTCTTGAGATCCCGTGTGGAGAGCCACTCATTACCTAACAAGTTCCATGAAAATAAGAAACGGCATAAAGAAAAGCAGTCACCCACCACGCATGAGAGGCTGAACCTCATAGGAACAAACGGTCGAAAGACACCAATCTGTAAGCCTATACGGGATCGTTGGAAGCACACAAAACAAAGGAGAACAGGGTGTACACGAGAAAGAGCCCAAGGGGGGTGGTTGGGACGAGAGCAATGGCCGCGCGGGGCTTCGTGGCGGCGTGCTGCGCGCTTGCCCTGGCGGCGGCGCAGAACGAGACGAACACGACGACGTTGACAGCGTCGCAGACGGCGAGCGCGAGTGTGTCGGCCACGTCGACGGGCACCGAAACCGTCGTCGCCATCGTGCCGCCCGCAGCCGCGGCCACGCGCACGTTCACAGCCACCGCGACGGACCCGAGGCCCGCGTCCACTGCAGACAAAACCATGCTGACAACGTACATATCGCCCGACCACGTTGCGTGTGAATTCGCCGTCACGTTCCAACTGGTCCGCAGGGGGAGGTTTCTGTTGGGTGCGAAGGGTGGTTGTGGGTATACAGACTTGATCACGACTCCGGAAAAGAAGCTTAACTCTTGAGATCCCGTGTGGAGAGCCACTCTTTACCTAACGAATTCCATGAAAATAAGAAACGGCATAAAGAAAAGCTCACCCACCACGCATGAGAGGCTGAACCTCATAGGAACAAACGGTCGAAAGACACCAATCTGTAAGCCTATACGGGATCGTTGAAAGCACACAAAACAAAGGAGAACAGGGTGTACACGAGAAAGAGCTGGTTGGGGGCAGAGCAATGGCCGCGCGGGGCTTCGTGGCGGCGTGCTGCGCGCTTGCCCTGGCGGCGGCGCAGAACGAGACGAACACGACGACGTTGACAGCGTCGCAGACGGCGAGCGCGAGTGTGTCGGCCACGTCGACGGGCACCGAAACCGTCGTCGCCATCGTGCCGCCCGCAGCCGCGGCCACGCGCACGTTCACAGCCACCGCGACGGACCCGAGGCCCGCGTCCACTGCAGACAAAACCATGCTGACAACGTACATATCGCCCGACCACGTTGCGTGTGAATTCGCCGTCACGTTCCAACTGGTCCGCAGGGGGAGGTTTCTGTTGGTGGTTGTGGGTATACAGACTTGATCACGACTCCGGAAAAGAAGCTTAACTCTTGAGATCCCGTGTGGAGAGCCACTCTTTACCTAACGAATTCCATGAAAATAAGAAACGGCATAAAGAAAAGCAGTCACCCACCACGCATGAGAGGCCGAACCTCATAGGAACAAACGGTCGAAAGACACCAATCTGTAAGCCTATACGGGATCGTTGGAAGCACACAAAACAAAGGAGAACAGGGTGTACACGAGAAAGAGCTGGTTGGGGGCAGAGCAATGGCCGCGCGGGGCTTCGTGGCGGCGTGCTGCGCGCTTGCCCTGGCGGCGGCGCAGAACGAGACGAACACGACGACGTTGACAGCATCGCAGACGGCGAGCGCGAGTGTGTCGGCCACGTCGACGGGCACCGAAACCGTCGTCGCCATCGTGCCGCCCGCAGCCGCGGCCACGCGCACGTTCACAGCCACCGCAACGGACCCGAGGCCCGCGTCCACTGCCGACAAAACCATGCTGACAACGTACATATCGCCCGACCACGTTGCGTGTGAATTCGCCGTCACGTTCAAACTGGTCCGCAGGGGGAGGTTTCTGTTGGGTGCGAAGGGTGGTTGTGGGTATACAGACTTGATCACGACTCCGGAAAAGAAGCTTAACTCTTGAGATCCCGTGTGGAGAGCCACTCTTTACCTAACAAATTCCATGAAAATAAGAAACGGCATAAAGAAAAGCAGTCACCCACCACGCATGAGAGGCTGAACCTCATAGGAACAAACCGTCGAAAGACACCAATCTGTATGCCTATACGGGATCGTTGGAAGCACACAAAACAAAAGAGAACAGGGTGTACACGAGAAAGAGCCCAAGGGGGGTGGTTGGGACGAGAGCAATGGCCGCGCGGGGCTTCGTGGCGGCGTGCTGCGCGCTTGCCCTGGCGGCGGCGCAGAACGAGACGAACACGACGACGTTGACCGCGTCGCAGACGGCGAGCGCGAGTGTGTCGGCCACGTCGACGGGCACCGAAACCGTCGTCGCCATCGTGCCGCCCGCAGCCGCGGCCACGCGCACGTTCACAGCCACCGCGACGGACCCAAGGCCCGCGTACACTGCAGACAAAACCATACTGACAACGTACATATCGCCCGAACAAGCCGCAGAGTTCGCTGTCACGTTCAAACTGGTCCGGCAGGGCGAGGTTTCTGCTGGATTCGCCGGGGTGGTCGTGACGCCGTCGTGCACACGCTGCGCCTTCAGCCCCACCAGCGCTCTCATCTCCTGCAGCGATCCGACAGACCCGGTTGTGTGCGCGTTGCCCGATAGCTTGGACTGGACGGCGTGGGGCATCGTTGCCGGCACCGAAAACATCGACTTCCGGCTGTCTCCCGCGAATTCGACGGTCAACAGCGTGCCAGACGTGAAGGTCATCCTGCCGCTCCCCATCTCCGTCAAGCCGCTGCGCACCTTCGACTGGCGCGGGTACGAGTACTTCAAGGGCATGTACCCGACCGACGTGTCGCCGCCGCTCAAAGTCCAGCTGTCCGAGCTGCCGGCGCAGGACCTCACGCTGACGTTCGTCCCGGCGGACGCGGTGCCCAGCTCGCCGGCGGCGGACAACACGTCGATCACCGGGTTCTACGGGTTGACGTTCACGCCGACGACGCTGGAATTCTCGCCCGGCAGCTCGTCCGACTCCCTCGACATACAGATCGTCTGCGCCATCCCGGGCATCTACCCGATCACGACCCTGCTCACAGGTACAATTTCTCCTTCAAACGACGTAAAAGTCCAAAAACACCCCCCCCCCCCCCGTAAAGAAAGAGGTTGGCAACGAAAGTAAGAAAGAAAACAAAACTCCGCACTCTCGAAGCAAAGACCCGCAACTAAAGAGGTCGTCGACAGCGAACACGCACTCTAAAACTTTGCATTCCCGCGGCAAGATTCTGCCACATCACTATACCAATATACCAAGATTTGGCCCCTTCTTCTGCGGGTACGAGTACTTCAAGGGCACGTAGGATCTTGCCCCCTCTTCTTCTTTCGTCGACGGGAGGAATATTGCCCCACGCGGGACGAGTGGAAGCAACGGCTCCGAGCGACCCCGAAGGAGCGGAATTTAACATCTCAGTAACATTAAAACTCGTAACAGTCTAGAAACCATCGTTAGTTAAGTCGACACGGTAGGAACAAACATTTTTGCCCCACGCAGGTACTGACTTGCACACGTACAGCAACGTCCCGACGTGGGACCACGAGTGCCTGGCTCGGATCCCGCTGGCGCTGCGGTACACGGGGCTCTTCCCGTTCGACGACAACGTCAGCGGCAACTTCCTGCTGATCCCGGAGGGCCGGCACCGCGACTACATCGACTTCGACCTGGTGGTCTCCTGCGCGTCGGATCCTGCCGGCGTCGTGTTCACACCAGAGCACGTGGTGGTGACGTCCGAGGTCGGCGCCACCTTCACCGCGAGAGGGTCCGCGGGCAGGTACAGGATCGTCTGCACCCGCGTGCTGTGGCCCACGTCGCCTTCGACAAAGACCACTGGGTCCGACAACACGGCGTATTTCGACCCGGATCCGATCGAAGGCTTCATCATCCACCCGAAAAACGAGGTCAACTTCACCGAAATTCCGGTGCTCCGGCTGATGACCTCACTCGTCCGCGATTCGATGTCCGGTGGAGGCTGGTCGCCGGTCTTGACGCTCAAGCTGGAGAACCCGCCGCGTGTCGACTTCACCATCCGCCCATTCGGATTCGACCTGAAAAGCTACCCCGAGGTGTTGGCCTTCACCGCCCTCGACAGCGAGCTGGAGTTCCGCATCCGGCTGACGACCCTCCGTTCCGACACGCAAAAGCTGCTTAGCTTCGAGTACGACGGGGCGAACAAAAGAGACTTCGCGCCCTTGGACCCCATTTACCTCGACGTCACGGGTCGGAACCCGGACTGCGCCCGTGAGGCCACCGAGCTCGGCTGCCTCGCGCTGTGGGACGAGATGTGCTGGTGGGACGCGGGCGACTGCCGGAACGACCTGATCCCGTTCACCTTCCTGCCGAGCAACTACTCTTCGCAGTTCGAGAACCAAGTGCGCCCGTATTCCATCCGGCCGGTTGCGATGCCGGTGCACGACGTGACCGTGACTTTCGTCGGCGATTACCTCACTTTCACCGACGAAGCTCTGCTCTGGACCGGAGCTGGGTCTACTGACACCTCGCCTCCTGCACCTGAAACTCGGTCGTACACACTGTCCGGGCGGTGTCCCAAGGGTGTCACGCTCACGCTCCAAGCCACGTACCTGCTCTCCGGGACCGATTTCCACCACTACGAGTTTCCAGAGCCGCAGGACATCCTCATCAAGCGGCTGATTAAGGTCAAGACGCCGTCTACGCCGGAGTACCCGTTCATGTACGTCCTCGCGACGTCGATGCCGCTGACGGTGTCGATCGAGAACGCGCCGCCGACGAGCCTGACGCTCACGGTGCAGGCCCCGGACTCTGTCATTTTCGAGCCGTCGATCTTCCTTTTCACGCCGACGGTCACGGAGCGCACCTTCACCGTCACCACCACCACCGACACCGGAACCTACAACAACATCACCTGGCTCCAGACCGGCGCCGACGCATCGCAGTACGCGCAGGTACGCGGGGTTTTGCTCACTCTTGTCTTGAACTGCGTTTTTTTTTTGATCACTTCATTAGGGATCGTCTTACCTTCTGGTCTGGTCCATGTTACGGTCATTTCTTTCGGGAAACCAAATTTCTGGGGTCGTTTTTCTTCGGGGGATGTTTTTGGGGGTTGAGAGCTCATTATTTTCTGGTGCTAACAATCTTGTGGTGAAGCCGGAGTACCTGTTCATGTACGTCCTCGCGACTTCGATGCCGCTGACGGTGTCGATCGAGAACGCGCCGCCGACGAGCCTGACGCTCACGGTGCAGGCCCCGGACTCTGTCATTTTCGAGCCGTCGATCTTCCTTTTCACGCCGACGGTCACGGAGCGCACCTTCACCGTCACCACCACCACCGACACCGGAACCTACAACAACATCACCTGGCTCCAGACCGGCGCCGACGCATCGCAGTACGCGCAGGTACGCGGGGTTTTGCTCACTCTTGTCTTGAACTGCGTTTTCTTTTTGATCACTTCATTAGGGATCGTCTTACCTTCTGGTCTGGTCCATGTTACGGTCATTTCTTTCGGGAAACCAAATTTCTGGGGTCGTTTTTCTTCGGGGGATGTTTTTGGGGGTTGAGAGCTCATTATTTTCTGGTGCAAACAATCTTGTGGTGAAGCCGGAGTACCTGTTCATGCGATCGAGAACGCGCCGCCGACGAGCCTGACGCTCACGGCGCAGGCCTCGGACTCTGTCGTCTTCGAGCCGTCGGTCTTCCTTTTCACGCCGACGGTCACGGAGCGCACCTTCACCGTCACCACCACACCGGAACCTACAACATCTCCTGGCTCCAGACCGGCGCCGACGGATCGCAGTACGGGCAGGTCCACCGCGTTCGAGGGACACAGCGCGACGCGACGTATTAAGAAGACGACTGAAAGCATAGACACAAAGAAAGCTCAAAGCATCTGCAGAATAATAAAGGGGGGGGTCGAATAATCACACTGTGTTATTATTCGATTTGTCGAATAATAAAAAACGTTCCGGGTAGCCGCACAGTAGCAGCATCAAGTAGTGGTAGTGTTTTTAGACAACCAGACGTGTGTCAAATAACTGTTATTATTCGACCCCCCCTTTACGAAAAGCCTCCAGGCAAAAACCCGTTTTCACATATCTTCGCGACAATGCTAGGCCCTGAGAGGCCCTCGGATTGCACACGGGCCACCTCGGCCGGGGCTTGGGTGGTGTAGTGCCATTTCTTTCTTTTAATAGTACATCTGTATTGACGGGAACATTTCCGGAACAACGGTTGCACACGAAAGAGAAAACGAAGCCAACGACAAAGTGCTAATACAGGAAACCCCCCCCAGAGAGGTTTATACCCTGTACACGCGAAGAACAAGAAACGTTTGCCTTATCATTTCCATCACCTTCGGTCAGTTGATGCTGATCGTCCGTTGCTTCGTTTATCAGGGCAAGCCCCAACTCCGGAAATGCTCTTCTTTTTCACCGCCGGCCTTTCCAAATTTATTTATATCCACATTTGGACTGGCAGTCCAAATGTGGATATACAAGCTAATCCCCTGGTTCTCTTACTTTCAACAAAACTACGCATTTCTTTTGTTACAGACCATTTCCTTGGAGCTTAGACGGAATCTTCGGAACATTCGGGGAGGAAACTTAGTTGTAGTTGGGAGGGGTGTGTTTTTGGAGCCCTTATGAGGGGTTGAGTGCTAGTCGGTTCTTTTCTGGCGATCGCCATCTTCTGGCGATCGTCAACATTGTGCCAACTTAGCAACAATCTTGTGGGTTGCCCTACAATGTAGGCAGTGTGTCCTAGTTGTTGTGTTGATTAGAATTCCTGACATGAAATGAAAGCAGGGTGAATAGTCGGAACGATCAACTGACACGCACAAACAAGAACGAAACGCCGGTCTTTTTGGTGTCATTCCAGGGTCCTTGTAGGGTTATTGCGAGTGAAGGTACGATTGTCGTCGTAGTTGTGAACATGAACTGTGTGTGAAGTGTAGAGCTTTTTGCACGCGTAGGCACTATTGCTGGCTTTGTCGATGTTTATGTTTTCGGATAGTTCTTGAACTTTAGCTAGGTGTAAGCGTACCGTTCTTGCATGAGCTTGAGCCGGACTTCGCTTTTTCCATGGGGAACTCAGCCGCTTCCGCTTTGACGGACACCCGTACCAATACACCCCAGCCCCTAATAAATCAAGTATTATCTTGCTGAATTGTATTTCGTGAAGGCCTATTTCGTGAAGGAATTAATTATTATTTTCTGACGAGTGTTTCTGGGAATTTATTTATTTATTTTTGCTGGCGCCCCGGCCCCGCAGGCCACATTGCAGTTGTGCAGGTGTCACGTGGGCACAAGAACCAGGTGAAAGGGCGGAGCAAGCACGCAGGAATCGCTCAATGCAGCATTTGTCTCGAAGTAGTGCTGTCATCTTGAGCCACGCGCCTTCGCTGCGACTCCCCTTGCGAGCGCGGCGAATCGATTGGCCGTTACCGGCCACCCAAGACGGCGGGTCATAACGGTCAACCTTAGCAGCCGCTCTTCCTCGGGGGGAGTCAGCAGCGGCTTCGGGCCGCGCTTCCCTGCAACGAAGTAATCGTTGTGTTCGCGCTTGTACTTGACGTACTTCGACACCACAGCCTCGCTCACGGTTTTGTCGGGGTGCTCAGCATTCCACGAACGCACGATGTCCGCTTGAACAACACCGAGCGGCTCGGCGAGATCGGTGACGACCTTGATTTCAGCCGCTGTGAGAGCTGATGAACGCGTCTTCGCAGGGGCTGTGCTTTCCATGATCTCCTGGTCCTGCTGCCTGGCAGTTGCCAGCACAAAGAGGTCGGAGACGGACATTTTGCGGGTTTGGGGGTGGTTTTGGTGTTCAGGCCCTGTAATTCATGCAGATGAGTTTTGTGAATTTCTATTTTGTGAAGGAATTATTTATTTTTGCGCGGTTTCGGGGGTCTTCACGAATTAAAAATTGATTAACTAGGGTCTGGGGTGTAGTCTCAACGCTGGGAGAGATTATGCATTTCTTTTCGATATTTGGGCTGGCCAAGTTTACTATGGGTATATAAACCACCTTTCCCGAACACAGGCTGACTGGGCCACGATAAAGGTCTTCGAGAAGATCCCGGTACGAACGACACTGGCGGGCACGCTCGGTATGTTGCGCTGGCGTTCTCTTCTGATTGCCCAGGCTTTGATCTAACTTTTATGAAGGACTCGCGCGTCCAGCAGAGACGTAGAAGCACATACTTCTTCTCAACGTCAAGAAGCTCAAGTGTCGGATGACGCTGTTACCTTGCCAATCCACACACCCTTGTGCAGATGCTGTCGCAGTCACACACCCACCGTCCTCACGTTGGTCAACCAACGATGCTTTTAATCCAGAACCTCTGATCTCATTTGTTCCCGAGGCGCTACCAAAGAACTGGCAACCCTCTCGATGGCATTCCGCGAAAATGCGTTTCGGGAATATTCTGGCTCACATGGACACGGTGTTTGTGGATTCCGGCTTGTACGGCTAGTACCAGATCCCGGCTTGTATGGCTAGTACCAGATCCCGGCTTGTATGACCGACCTAGTTTTGGATTCCGGCTTGTGAGCCCAGACAGTTTCAGCTTCCGGCTTGTAAGGTCAGACAGTATCAGATTTTGGCTTGTAAGACCACCTAGTTTGAGATCCCGACTTATATACTTGTGGATTCCGGCTTGTACGGCCAGATAGTTTCAGGTTCCAGCTTCCGGCTTGTAATTCCAGACAGTATTGGATTCCTGCTTGTGAGCAACCTAGTTTTGATCCCGGCTCATGTGACCGACGGAGTTTCAACAGTCTAAACGCCCGGGAACCTAACAGGAGACGAAGCCTGGTCGGCTTTCCAGTACGTGCAGGCTGAGGTTCCGCCGATGCGGACCTTGCGTGTGACGATCGCCGCTGTCAGCGAGAACGATTACACGACCGAGCTGAGCACGAAGCTCGTGCAGCTGAGGGCGCCTGGCGTCGACTCGACGGTCCCCGCCAACAACATCACGCTCGAGTTCGCTCCCGACGTGCGGACAGTCGCCTTCCAAGTGCGCGGAATGACTTCCGGCCACTTCGGCCTCCGGTTCGAGCTTTCAGGCTTGGACGTCGACAACTACATCCCTCCGCACCACGTCGAGTTCTGGGTCTCCGAGCCGAAAGCCTGGGAATACACCCAAGGGCAAAGCGGTGTTGACCCCGTCTGCAGGTCAGTTTTCTTTTTACATAAGCGCCAGCTTGAAAGGAAATGCTCGACGATGCTGCCCGACAAAGAACAGAAGGGATCCCAAATGCTGTAACTACCGAACCACGTGTTAAACGGACGTGAGGTCATGCGGGTCTACCCCTACACGACAAATCACACAAACACAACAGGTCAAAAGTCCTGAGTGAGAAAACAACACACGGTGGTGTAAGCGAAGAACAAATCAGATTGTGTTTGTATTGTATTTGCCCCTTACCTCTACATTCCCCCCCTTCCATTCGGAGTCGAAGCAGCTACGTCGAGTATTTTTGCATTACTTTCCCCCCTCTCTAGCCTCCGTCGAAATGAGCACCGGGCGTGGGATCAACCCCTCGCATCAAGACCTGTGCTCTATGAACGGTGGTAATGGTGCCTTGCAAGTAATCTCTTCATCGGGATGAAAGCGCTTACGCGTACACCGGGTCGGCCACCGATGTTACTGTGGCCCCTCCGAGTATTTCTTCGTAGAGACCACGAAGGGCAGCGGCCCGGATCTGTTGTGGGCCATCCTACAGGCGGATCTGGCGGCGGCAGCCGTGCTGGGAAACGAGGCGAACCTTCACGTGTCCGACCTGCTTTCTGGGAAATACTCGAGGAAAATGCCAGTTGCGAATTTAAACCTCGAAGGGCGGGGGGGGGGGGGGGGGGGGCGGCTATGTTGGCAAGTAAACGCGTTTCCATCCGTTTTTTCCAAAACATGGGAAACGGAAACGGCTCCTTGGTTTTGCAGGCTACCCACAAACCACGCTAACACCACCAGGGAATACTACACGGTGAGGTCCAGCCCCAGAAGTTGGAGTTAAAGAGGGTGCCCGAGTCACCAGAAAAGCGGGTGTGACACCCGCTTTTTTAACTTCAGCTTCTGAGGCTGCTCACATCCCGCAGCAGCCCGGACAGGGGTGTGTCAACTTGCAGCTAAAACCGAAAAGACTGTCGCGCATACGAACCTTGTCGAGAAACTTTACGGGGAGGTCTCCAGGCCCAATTCTCTGAGTGCTTGGTTGCCACCACTACGAAGTCCTGCGCAGTACTTCGCAGACAGCACCGTTTGCACAGATAAATTTGTTTTGCTGGCTCATTGGGAAATACCCCTAGTTTTTTTCCCCCGCCCATCCGAGGTGTGGTCACCTTACACACTGCAATCTGCAGCAGCCGTTTCCCAAATAAGGAAACGCCGTTTCCTTGAAAGTATGGAAACGGAAACGGAAACGGAAACGGAAACGGGAAACGTTTCCGTTTACTTGCCACCATAGCCCTAGGGGGGGATAGACGTGCTGTATAGTCCACGTAATACACATAAATGTGGGTTTGGTGGCGGGGGCGAAAGCGTTCAACAAAAGCCACCAGCTTATGGTGTGGTCGGTGGGCCAGTTCCCCGTAGTTCCCCCGTAGTTCAACACGAGGAGGGGGGTGTTGAGAAGGAAGGACAGACTGGGAGTCACGGTTTGACAGGTAGTGACCGGCAAAAAGGAGAGCAGGAACGGCTCTATCAGAGGCCCCGCGCCGGCCGGGTGTCGAAGCGATCGCGGCACCGGAGACCTTCGCGGCGGTCGGAGGAGAGACGTAGTTCCGGGCGCTGCAGTATTGGCTGGATGGGAAGTGCTTGTTGGTGGCGGGTGACGTAGCTCGCCGTCGACTTTGAAGTGTGCACCGGACTGGATCTTCCGGGCAGTGTCGTAGCGACGACGGACGGGACACCGTTGAGCATGCGTGCGAGGGTACTCGCGAAAGTTTAAAAACCGTCGGGGATGCGCTGGAGCGAAACGGCGACGGACCGCTTCTGCCAGGCAGGAAACTGGAGAAGATAGGGTCGCTGTGAACGGTGGGAGCCTCACGGTGTACGAAATGAGGCCGATCTTCCGTGGTGGTACGGAGACGATGGATGCTCGAGACACAGCTGACGACGGCACGAGTTCAGCGGCGAGGCGCGGGGGATGGATCTTTTCCCTACGTGTGGAGGTGGAAGGGCGAAGCGTGCGGCGAGATGGGCGGTCTTCAACGACGCTACGGAACACGAAAAGTGGAGTGAGCGGGTGTGCCTCGAGCACCAGAAGGTGAAGTGCGGCGTGTGAAAGCGCCGGGGCAAGTCGGTGGCGTGGTGCTGTGAGGCCCACCACAAGGATGACGACGGCCTAGCGGTGAAGTTCTGCCGGCAACACCGCATGACGCAATGCGCGACGTGTAAGACGGTAGCAGAGAGCTGCCGCAACGGACACCTGGGTGACCATGGCATGCCGACGTGTGCGCACTGCAGCCGGCTCGCGGACTTACGAAGTCGAAGGCCCAAACTGTGCTGTCGGAAGGGGCACCACCGGGCGGCCGTGCCGAGAGGAGAACACAGCAAAGAAGAAGAAGAAGGCGGAGAGCCCCGTGTCTGCACCGAAGGTGGCGGGAACACGTGGTGCTGGTGCTCCCGGAATGACGCGCAAGGAGAGGCTCTTGGCTTGTTTGCTTCTTTCGCTGGCGGGAGAGAGACTTCGGACGCGGCAAAGCCTTGGGTTCTTCGGGCTCTGCATCCTTCTGTTCCAGAGATCGTAGAGCAGTTTGCCCACAACAACATTGGCCTTGAATCGCATCTTCGGGTGAGGGCATGCAGTTTATCAAGAAGTAGTTTCTTAAGTAGCCTCCCTTCCATGCAGACACAAGTTGGACTCAGCTTGCTGAGCAAGCACATCCTTTCGTCTATGACTGTCCCCATCAAATCACCATGGGACTCTTGATTGCGTGCTGCCGGCCAATTTTCCCTGTGGGCTCTGCCATCCGTCACGATAACGCGATTATTTTCAAGGATCTGTACAAGGACGCAATGGTCGTAACTGAGCTTTTTCTCCAGTCCTCCTGGCGAACGTTGAAGGGCGGGTAGCGAGCTTTACTTAGGTTCCTGCAAGCGTGAGCCAACCGACTTCTGCGAGTCCGACGATAGCGTTCGAGTCTACTTTTCAACAAATCCTTCATGCGCATTCCACGGCGGCACGAAAGCACCACCCCCGACGCCCCCTGTCCACCGACACCCCGAAGACTCCATTTTTCAAAAGGCTTGGCCCTTCTGTAGAAGGCCCAAGCAAGAGGAACCGTTTTGGTCACTCCAAAGCTCCGGGTTTTGCGCCGGTGCGTGGCGTTTGAAAAAATTCCCCTACAAAAAGGACACCCCAAGGTCAGTTCCCCGTAGTTCCCCCGTAGTTCCCCTTGGCTATACTTTGAAAACGCGTTTGTCATTATATGAGAGAGAGCGGTTGACAGCGTATTGTGTTACACCTACCACCCCCGCCCCCGGTGTTTAAGATCTAAATGCTGGCCACAAATAATGGAGGGAAACCTGGTAGCGTCTAAGACTCGCCGAAGTACGCGTGGGGAGCCGAAGCCTACAGCTCTCAGCGAATGTGATCTGGCCAGCCAAAGTGAAAGTGTGCGAATATGTCTACCCCCCTGAGACTCTATAGTATCGGGCTTTCAACCTCAAAAAGCGCTTTATGCGCAGTGGATGCCTCCGAATATTATATGCGAGCGTCTTTTTATTACCTGATGATTAGGCTTTTACGACGAGCTGGTCCTGACTGGGAGCAGAACGGGGCCAAGGCACCCCAGAAAGGGGTTTGTGGGTTCGTATCCACGACAGAAGGGCCCTGGGGTCTCCTCGGAGACACCCCCGGCGGCCCATTTCTGACATTTTGAGGGTCCTTCCACGCTTCCAGGGAGGGGGTCAAGACGGGGCCGATAGCAGGCAGCGCCAACTCTTTTGCCGCGGTCTGTCAGATCATATTATACCTGAACACTAAACAGAGTTGCCGTTGGCCGCCTCGACTTCAATTCTCTCGGCATTGAAGACGCCAACGACGAGTCGTGCAGCATCAACGACAAGCTTAACCCCGATGACCTGTGCTACTACGCGGTGTGTCTTTGCTGTCAAGGTGAAACGACACCCTTCGTGGGATCTGATGAGCGATCACGCGGACACCTTAGGTCAGCTCTCGGTTCATGCCGCATCGCCAGTCCTGCGTGAGAATGTTGAGTAGACTTCACCCACCCAGGCCACCCACAAGTAGCTGGAGTAGGTACCCCCCGCGTGGGGAATGGATTAGTGCTGTGCCGCGGGTTCTTCCGTGCCCCCCAGCCAGGAACCTCAAGGGGAGCAGCACGAGAGGCATCATCCACGCTTCAAAGGCCCACATACTCATGCAACAAATTTACACCACTGATGTACTGAAGGAACGCTTCCGGAACACGTCCGCACATGAGTACTGAGAACGAAGCACAAACGAATCAGTGTCCTCCTGCTGGAAAAGTCCTCCGAGAGTTTTACACTCTGTGTGCGTGAAGAACAAGAACCCCTTTCTTCAAGTGCTGAGTCCTGCTGTCATTGCGAGACCTACTCCCGGAAGTGTTCTTATGAAGCTTTGCTGAACTCCCTGATAATCCTCTCTTCTTCGGTTGCGTGTGCGTATTGGGCCTCCATTGCTGGCGACCATTCCCATCGTATACTGCAAAAGTGGCCCACATAGAACCAGGATTCCACGCCAAAGTTCAACGAAGCGACCCCTGCAATTCCTTACGGGAAAACATCAGGGGGTCGCCAGAAACCCAAAAGCAGAGACCCACCCCTCCGGTGGCCCATAAAACGCTCCGGAAATCCAGAAAAAAGTGGTTGCACGCTCGTTTAGGCTGAAATATCGAAAACAAGGCGAAAGTAAGTCACCTCCAACAAGAGCTCACGCCCACGTAGGTTTTGAGAATAGGAAACTCGCACTCCAGGCCTCCGACGGAGCGACCTACGCCCGCCTTAAGAGTACGGGGAGGAATTGGCAGCTTCTTCTTTGGAACGCTGCGCGGTTCGAGAAGAGGAATGCCAGTATGAATGACACCACATGCTGCTCGCAAGAGACGGAGGGAGTGCAAGAATGAATCGGTCGTGTGAATGAAGATGCAAAAGCCTGGTGGTGGTTACTCCGGTAAATTCTCTCACAGCAAATAAGTAGTGGACGTCGTCGTAAGACGCCCTCCTTCTGCGTCCAACGAATGGACTCCAGGCCGACCTACGCCCGCCTTAAGAGTACGGGGATGAATTAGCAGCTAGCTTCTTCTTTGGAACGCTGCGCGGTTCGAGAAGAGGAATGCCGATTAGAATGAGTATGAATGACACACCACATGCTGCTCGAAAGAGACGGAGGGAGTGCAAAAATTAATGGTCGTGTGATGCAAAAGCCTGGTGGTGGTCACTCCGGTAAATTCACTCACAGCAAGGAAGCGCTAGATTCGTTAACACAATGCTATTGCTGTTGGTACCAAAAAGGTTGTTGGCGGCGTACTACATGAAGCTTACCAAAGCGGGCGAGTTTCGCACAAACAAAGAAGGCGCCTTGCGAATTCTTTATGGATTGCGGGTTGTAGGGCAATTCGCAAGATAGCGACAGAGCGATGAATGGGTCAACCGATTTTGTTTTCAGAACGTCTATTCCGCCCATCTTTTCAGGATGTCTTTCAAAATGTATCAACCGACCATCTGAGAATGTATCAAGTGCCCACTAGAATGAATCAACCGACCATCTTTCACTCTTTCGGATTGTATCAACCGCCCATCTTTTCAGGAGTCGGCTTCGGCGTGCGCGAGCGAACTGTTCAGCAACGGATACCCGTGCATATGGAATGAGACGACGTCGGCGTGCTCGTTCGGCCTCCCGAACGGGAACGTGACCCACTACGCGGTCGGGGAGAGCCACAGCATCTTCCGGCTCCTCGACGGGACCATCTGGAGCGCCGGGTCCAATCAGTTCGGGCAGCTGGGCCACAGCTGCAACGAGCTGCTGGGGTGCAACGACAGCGTCGCGTATCAAGAGGTCCTCTTCGAGTACCTCGACGACGCGGGGGACTGCAAGGAGTTCGAGTCCGACGGAAAGACCTGCGTCAAGATATCCTCCCCGGAAATGAAGAAGCGGGGCATCATGGACTACGTGTCCTTCGTGGTCGTCGGCGCCACCCACAGCATGGCGCTGACGGTAGGGGGGCAGTTGTATGCGTGGGGCGCGAACAACCACGGCCAGCTGGGAATCACCACGCTGAGGCAGGCGGTGACTGTGCCGTCGAGGGTTCTCGTCCCGAACCGACCGCTGATAGAAGAAGTCGTCTGCATCGCCAGCGGAGCGTACCACTCCGTAGCCATTTCCGACACGGGCGAGGTGTACGTGTGGGGCTGGAACTACTTCGGGCAGTTGGCCCACGCGCCGTCGTACCGAGGCTCGGTGAAGGTGCCGGTGACCATAACCGACGTCATCCCGGAACTGGCTGACGACCCACCCGTGTCGGTCGCGGCCGGCGACTACCATACTATGCTCGCGACAGCCAGCGGGAAGGTATTCACCTGGGGCCGCAACAACTACGGCCAGCTCGGCCGTATCGGGTTCGACGACTTGGAGCCGGTCGTGGTGGCTGCCACCGGGGGCTCCGTGTTCCGCGGCGCCTCGTGTCCCATCAAAGAGAAGGTCAACTACGATTCGTGGCCCGAGTCGACCGACTTCACCCTCGGCAGGCAGGAGCAGAGCATCTACGACAAGGTCAGCGGCAGCGTCTGATTCTTGCACCGATTGGCTAGGCCATGCGAGCACTCATAGCCACGGCTTTGACGATTTGGAGCCATCTAGTGGCATGTTCCGTGGCGCCTCGTGTCCCATCAAAGAGGAGGTCAACTACGATTCGTGGCCCGAGTCGACCGACTTCACCCTCGGCAGGCAGGAGCAGAGCATCTACGACAAGGTCAGCGGCAGTGTCTGATTCTTGCGCAGATTGGCTACACCTTGCAGGAGGCCAGGCGAGCACGCATGGCCAGCTTGGCCGTATCGGCTTCGACGATCTGAGCCATCGAATAGCCTCGTGTCTTCGAAGAGAAGGTCAACTACGATTCGTGGCCCGAGTCGACCGACTTCACCCTCCAGGTCAGCAGCAGTGTCTGATTCGAGTGCTGTTCGTGCACAGCTGGCTACACGCCGCCTAGCAAGCGTTTGATTTGCTGCCAACGACCATCTCCACTCCAGGCGACTTACCTCGGCGCCAGTTGTGTCCCCAAGCAGCTTGCGCCACATTCCGGATATCCGGTAGAACACCAGTTCAGGCTTGGGATTTGCTCTGTTCACTCGCCGTTGCTCGGAGCATCGCTGTTGCTTTCGTTCAAGATGCTTAAGTTTACTGCGTAGATCTTCAAGAGGCCATGCGAACGCTCATGGCCAGCCCGGCTGCATCGGCTTGCAACCGCAGGTCAAGTTCGATGGAAAGTACGGCGGAAAAGCATAAGGGCGCAGGATGCCAAAAAGAAGGGTCCCCCGTGCCTTGACATGGACGACGTCTCTTTCGAAACCATTGCTCTGCTGTGGGAGCATTCAGGACACTACCCAGGCGGCTTTGACAACCTGCCGGACAGACCGTCTCATCCGCAGGTCTTTCTGTTGCGGAACAATATGCGGAAGTGCACTCCTCAGAGCCAAGTCAAGTGCTTTCGGGTATCTGGCACACGTAGTGAGCCGGTCCGTCCCTATCTCTTGAAACTGCATCGATGTGCCTGCCGCTATTTATCACAGTGAATCACGGTCCACCACAGTCTATCAGGTCCATCCTAGTCCCTAGAGCTGCATCGAATTGCCCGGTGCTGTATTCTTCGGTCCATCACGGTCTATCAAGAGGGGATGGACCGGCTCACGTAGTGCTTTTCTTGGTAGCTGCGTCACCTAACGGAACACATTACGAAGCAGAGGCAAAGCTGTCGCTACCCGAGCTATCTGTGTAGCAAACAATTACAATTAGAAAAGAAGGCAGGACAAAGCAGAGGCAAGCAAGACCACCGCAGTGGCCACCTTGAGCTTTAGTCTAACAACGCAGTTGCTAAAAGTAGGGGGGGGAGAAACAATAAGGTAAAACCAAGACAATTTCCTATTTTCAAAGATCTGTTCCGTGTTCGTCGGTCCGTCCGCCCGTCTTTGTTGTATCCGGTCTCGCGAGTTTAGCCTGCCTGATCCCTCCTGCAAGCAAGAGTTCATGTGTCGATAACCGATGCGTATTCAGAATCCGGTACGTGCGACCATCCGCTGTTAAAAAGGTGGCGAATTCTCGAGAACTCCTGATTTCCAGCCTTTCAAAAAAGAACAAAAGAAAAATCTGTACGTCCATTCGGGATTGTCGGAAACACAAAAAGAAAAAAACCTTTCACTCTCAAAGAAAACAGACAGAATATTATAGAGAGTGCCCGTCCGCGTAGCCTTCCGCCAAATTGCCGGAAGAGGTGTGATGCAGAGATCCTGGGGCGATGGTCTGCATTGTCACACTCAGGCGACTCGTTCGTACCACAGTTTTTGTCACCGAGGGAGTTGATGCACCACGAAAGTCGAAAAGAGTTTGTTAGAATGCAAAGAATCTAGATAGATAGATGGGAGAACTTCACA
Organism: Diplonema papillatum; assembly: GCA_030068145.1. Lineage (NCBI taxonomy): Eukaryota > Euglenozoa > Diplonemea > Diplonemida > Diplonemidae > Diplonema > Diplonema papillatum. The sequence continues at coordinate 39,133 of JAPJBO010001117.1, read as the reverse complement.
GCTTCAGGGTGTGGTCGGAGAAAAGAAAGGTAACGTTTTTTGATGGATGGAAGGGGAAGGCGGCTTCGCCCAAGCTCGTTTTCCCGAGTTAAGGCAGGCACCCAACATTTATTTGCGTTAGTGATGTCAGTTACATGGATAGCCTATAACAAATGCAAGCTTACCCCTGTGGTACCTGCATTTCAAGTTCACACTGCTTAACGGTGCATGCTAATCCATGTGGTTCATGTACTTAAAAGAACTCAATGCTTAAAGGCTGAGGAAGAAGCCGAAGAAAAGCGCGTCAGGGGTGGATGGCTGGCGTATGGCTGAACTGCGGGAGTTGCCGCTCCCCCTGCTGAATGCACTTGCGGACGTCATGAACCTGGTCGAAGCAACTGGAGACTGGCCGGCAAGCATGACAACTGCGCTGGTGTCGATGGTGCCGAAGGATGAGAGTCAAGACCCGCTGCACACAAGACCGATAACCGTGACATCCGCCGTTTACCGCCTATGGGCCTGCCGCAGGCTGGCGGACATAGTACTGTGGCAAGAGGAATGGATCGAAGAAGGACAGAAAGGCTTTCGACCAGGTCACCGGATCGAGGACGTCTTGATGGAAATTGGGCTCGAGATGGAGGACGCCTTGTTAGACGGGGAGCCGCTCTACGGTGTGGCGCTGGACTTCCGGAAATGCTTCGACATGGTCCCACGAGAGATAGTACTGCGCTTAGCCGAGGACTTAGGATTGCACAATCGGGTTCTCAAGCCGCTGAGGGCTATCTACAGACTGCTCGCGAGACGCTTCAAGCTACCATTAGGGGTGGGCAGGGAGTTCAGTGTGACCAACGGTATCCTTCAAGGGTGCCCTGTATCCGTCATACTCATCAATGCCCTGCTGTCGGTAGTGATGAAAGCGGTCAAGAAAGAAGCGGAGGGTGTGAGTCCAAAGTCATACGCGGACGACGCCACACTGCTGTCCAGGCTGTCGGAGGCCGCCCTGCAAAAGGGAGTGGACGTAGTAGACGAGTTCTGCACACTCACCGGGATGGAGCTAAACCTCCAGAAGACGGTCGCGTTCTCGACGAGACGTAGGCATCAGTCGACTCTCAAACTCCGCAGCGTGGATGCGCTGCTGCGGTTTAGCAAATCCGTCAAGTGCCTCGGGGTCCTAGTCTCGACGGCGAAGAATAGGACGGAAAGGTCCGACTCGGAGAGGGTGGAGAAGGCGGCTGCCCTGGCGGAAGGCCTCCGCCATGCGCCGTTCCGGTACGAAAAGCGGGTCCGGATTGTGCAGTCGAATGTGCTACCGGCGGCGCTGTCAGGCTGCTCTTTCGCGCCGGTATCGAAGGTGGCGATGAAACGGCTGACGACGTCGGTGATGGGACTGATCTGGGGTGGATCCAACCCGAAGCGCGCGAGGGAGATGGTCCTAAACTTTCAGGAGAAGGGCCACCTGACGGATCCCGGTACATGCCTAGCATATAGGGTGACGACAGCGTTTTACGCGGCGTGCGAGAGGTTGCCACGACTGCTGCCTCTGATGGAGAGCATCCGGGGAAGATACGCCGAGGGGGACCTACCCCTGGGGCCAGTTGGACTGGCGATGCGGAGCATGGGGGAGTGTGGACACGTATGGGGACCCGGGCCCCTGTCTCGCACGCTGAGGAATGGTGCAACATATGACCCGTTAGCCTCGGCACCTTCGAAGAGGGGACATGAAGTTAGGGCGGACTTGAGGGCGAAGACGTGGTCCCGACTGGTGGCGAGGCGGCCGGGATTTGAGGGCATACAGAGAGCCGACCTGGAGCGGACGAACACCTTCTGGAGGATGCGTGAATGTCCCGCGCACACCGCGAGGCTTATACGTGTAGCGTTGGCGGGGGGGGTGAACACGGCTGAGTACACGTCGCGGATGAGGCAGGCCGGAGCTGAGCCGCAGGCGCCCAGCTGCAAGCACTGTGGAAGCGGCGACACCGAGGACGAGAAACACGTATTCTGGGACTGCGGAGCGTACTCGCACATACGGCGACGAGAGGCACATGCCGAGCTGATGGCAGCCAACCGGGCCGACTGGCCCAGATGCACGCTGGAACACGGAGTGGTAGTACCCGAGAATGCCCAATTCTCGAGGCGGCTCCAGGAGATGTTGGCTGAAATCCTTGCGGAACGGGCTGGGCTCGAAGCACGTGGCTGGGTGGCCAGGAACCCCACGACCCCCTGGTCGAGAGCGAATGCGATGCCTGCCGAGAAATTTGACCACCCCTTCGCGCGGATTGCCCCGGCATGGACGTGGGAGCGGAACAAGACCTGGGGACTACCGACGTTTTATGCGTTGGTAGCGTGGCTGTCGGACATGCAATGGACCGAGAACGGGCAGGTGTCAATGCTGGAGCTTGCGATCGACTTTGAACTCTTCTCGGGCCTCAGCATGCCGCTGCACGGGAATGCGCCGAAGGGGGTGAGAGAACGGGGAAACGTCCTGCGCTGCATGATGAGCGCGTTGGACAAGCTGGCGGCACAGCAAGGGCTGGGAAGCTGCATGAGAGGAGAGAGGGTGTGCCCGACGACGTCGCTGTCGTTCATGGGCATCACGGGGATATCGGGTATACGGCCCAGGCCACGCTTTCGCGAGGCACACACGGGGACGATACTTGAGGAACAAGTGAAAGGAAGCGATGTAGGGACGCAGTGCCCGACGTACCCTGACTGGACGATCGGGAGAGCGGCGAGGTGGGCCCTGCCTGCCCCACCACAACTGCACCCAGACCCCGTGCATATGCCGGGTGTCGGTATAGAGAAGGCACTCGTCACGTGCGCGACCCATCACAAAGGGAAGTGTGAGGCGTGCAGAGCACTCGTCCGAAGGGACGTTCCCACGGTAGAGATGTGCTGCCGGCACCATCACCACGCGAACGATGGGCAGCCGATCGCGGTGTGCACAGAGCACAGCACGACGAAGTGCGGCGAGTGCAAGACGGCGGCGGCGTGTTGCCGCAGCGGGCATCATGCCTGCCGCACGCATGGCAGAGGAACCTGCCAAGAGTGCAAGAGGCTCCCTACGCTGACGCAGAGGCGACCGGCGGCATGTTGCCGCCGCGGCCACCACCAGTCCAACGAACCGAACGTCCCGTCAACCCCCGGACGCAACAAGAAGAAGAGGCCCTCCTCACCCACCCAGGTGGGCGTACAACGGGGAACGCCAGTTGGAAAGCGAGCGGCGCAAGCGCCGCCCGCGGCAACGAAAAAGGAGACGGCGACGACCGGACGGGCGACCAAAAGGCCGCCACCAACGCCAGGAACCAGCGAACGACCAGCGCTGAAGAAAAGGGTGCTAGGCACCCCGAAGGAAGGCCCGATCGCCGGCCGCAAGCGGAAGAAGACGAAGGCGACCACCCCCGACTCAGGGGTGCATCGAAGGAAGAAGAAGGTTCCGAGGGCAAGCAGCGCTCAGAAACGACCGGGGACCACGGGCACGCCAATGCCCTCGAAAGTGAAAAACGGGCACACGAGCCCGCCCTCGTATTCGCCGACTCAGTCTCTGGAATCACAAGAAAGCCAAACCCCGCTAGCTCCACAAATGCTCGACCTTGACGACGCAATGGCAGGTGACGACGTCATCCGATAACCTGACTTTCAAGGCAGTGCATGCTAATCCATGTGGTTCATGTACTTAAAAGAACTCAATGCTTAAAGAGAGAGTATGCCCGACGACGTCGCTGTCGTTCATGGGCATCACGGGGATATCGGGGGTGCGGCCCAGGCCCCGCTTTCGCGAGGCACACACGGGGACGATCCTCGAAGAGCAGGTGAAGGGAAGCGATATAGGGACGCAGTGCCCGACGTACCCGGACTGGACGGCCGAGAGAGCGGCGAGGTGGGCCCTGCCTGTCCCACCACAGCTGCACCCCGACCCCGTACATATGCCGGGTGTCGGAGTAGAGAAAGCACTCGTCACCTGCGCGACCCACCACAAGGGGAAGTGTGAGGCGTGCCGAGCACTCGTCCGAAGGGACGTACCCACGGTAGAGATGTGCTGTCGGCACCATCACCACGCTGACGATGGGCAGCCGATCGCCGTGTGCGTGGAGCACAGCACGACGAAGTGCGGCGAGTGCAAGACGGCGGCGGCGTGCTGCCGCAGCGGGCATCATGCCTGCCGCACGCATGGCAGAGGAACCTGCCAAGAATGCAGGAGGCTCCCTACGTTGACGCAGAGGAGACCGGCAGCGTGCTGCCGCCGCGGCCACCACCAACCAAACGAACCTAACGCCCCGGCAACCCCCGGACACAGCAAAAAGAAGAGACCCCTCTCACCCACCCAGGGGGGCGTACAACGTGAAACGCCGGCGGGAAAGCGCGCGGCGCAGGCGCCGCCCGCCGTAGCGAAGCAGAAGACGGCGACGACCGGACGGGCAGCCAAGAGGCCGCCACCAACGCCAGGCACCGGCGAACGACCAGCGTTGAAAAAGAGGGTGCTCGGCACCCCGAAGGAGAGCCCGATCGCCGGCCGCAAGCGGAAGAAGGCGAAGGCGACCACACCCGAGTCAGGGGTGCAACGAAGGAAGAGGATGGCCCTTAAAGCAAACAGCTACCAGAAACGTTCGACGTCCCCAAGCACTCCAGTGCCCTCGAGAGTGAAAAACGTGCAAGATTGTCCGCACTTGTGCCCCTCCACGCAATCTCCAGAACCGCAAGAAAGCCCAGCGCCCCTGGCGCCACAAGTACTCGACCTTGACGACGCAATGACAGGTGACGACGTCATAAAGTAACCTTAAGCGGCGACACAGTGCATGCTAATCCATGTGGTTCATGTACTTAAAAGAACTCAATGCTTAAAGGCTTATCACGTGGGCGGCCCTGAGATTACCCCCTCAGGTGACACAACTTTATCTTTAGCCATACTTCAACCTTCTTGGCAGATCATACGAAGAGCCGTGTCCAATACCGGTCCTTTCGTGAGGCGACGCCGACTCACGATGCTACCCCACGTCTTGTTGCGTTAGCGGGGAGTTTTCTTCTTTTTCGCGATTCCTTGCACGTTACTTGTAGCACCTCGTATCCGTATTATAGTTACGGATACTCAACCTGCGCAAACCATAAGCAGCACCACAAATTCGCGAAAAGAGACGGTCAGACGGTACCAAGAAGAGACAGACAGTCACCTACTGCGGCACCATACTGAGGTGGGCCTACAGTAAGTAAGGTATGTGGACAATGGCCGAAACCACCAATGACCAACAACCAAGATACCCACCGATCCTCTTACCTCGTGTAACCACCACTCTTACGACACTCAGAGCACAAAGGATATCTTCCCATAACGACGAAGGTCACCCGGAGACTTTAAACCCCCGGAGTTTCAAGCGAACTTTCACTCTAAAAAATACGCACATATTGACAGAGACACGAAAGTTGAAGTATGGTTAATAGCAACTCAGCGGTGTCACCTGAGGCGGGAACCTCAACAAAACTCTAAAACAACAAGGTGCCACTAAGGCACCGAAGAGCTGAACAAAGTGCAGGGCGCCTGCAGTGTCCCTGAGCGACATTGGACCGTGTCCGATGCCGGACCTTTGAACCTCATACATGTGCGTATCGCGCATCTTTTCACAACAATGATATTTTTAGGGATCTGCCGTCACAAGGTATCTTCCATCGGCAGCTGCGAGCAGGAACAAAAAGGGGGGGGGAATGTGCCAGATCGGTTAGAATACACAACGGTCTAAACCAGCTCACGTTCCCCCTGTTCGTGAGTGAATGATCCAAAGACCAGACCCTGCTCTTGAAACACGGACCAAGGACGTGTGCGAGGCTTAGGGCGTCAAACCCACAAGCCGCACTGAAAGGGAGTGCGCCAAAAACCTTGAGGATGCAGCACACTGGAAAGGGATCTGAGGTTAAGTACACTTGCTGGGACCCGAAAGATGGTGAACTGTCCGAATTAACTTCTGATGGCTTCAAAAGGAACTCAAACAGCTCAAAGTGCCGACACCCGCAAATCTAGTGTGACATCAAGTGCGTCACCCCTGGATTCGCACCGGAAGAAGTTTGCACTTTCCCAGAAAAGTGTCGTTTTTCCGGGAAAGTGCCCAGTTTCACTGGAGTGCCCGTTCCCGGCGAGCTACGAGGGAACGAACCTGTAAGAGTGCCAACGCTACTCGTTCTATATCATACATAGAAAAGGTGTCACGGGATAAGCCGGCAGCCGGCTTATCACGTGGGCGGCCCTGAGATTACCCCTCAGGTGACGCCACTTTATCTTTAGCCATACTTCAACTTCCTTCGAAAACCACCCAAGCACCACACTGCGAGAAAATACATATAAACGCGGACAACAGACCGGTACGGGCTACAAGGCAACCCCTGCTCAACTTGTAGAACGTGGGGGGCCCAAGACTACACTCCACGAAGGAATGTACTTGGTGTCGGTCACAAACAGTCCCGGACATGGCTAGCCATAACCCATAACGAAAGCGTGCACTAAATATACAACCCGTAACCACATAGCCCTTTCTTGCTCTGAGAGAACCCATTCATGAACGGTCACACGGAGACCCTAAAACCCCGGAATTTCAAGCGAACTTTAACTCTGAAAGGGCCCTCCTCTGTCCACACTTTGCGGGCCAGTCGCAGTCGCGAAGTGGGCGCAAAGGTGAGTTCTGAATACGCCACTTTCCTGGAGTTGTAGTTTTGGATAGTATGATTCGTCCGGCTGTCCTGGTCTTGTTACCGTGGACGTCCGCCAGCTGTTGTTGGTACCGACTACCACCACTACGCAGTGTGTGTAGTTACGTAGATACCATGCATCGGGAGGACCTCCTCGGGAGGTGAGTAAAAAAGAATGAGGAAGGTGCGACTGGCATTATTTGATCCTGCTGGGTTTGGTCTAATAGTAACGCCGGAGTGACTGTCTACTTGCAACCCCGCCTCATCCCAAACTCTTCTGGTGTTGGTTCGGGTAGGTGCTCATCCGGCCATACGCTTTGCTCCAATTCCCACAGTAAACCATAGTACACAGTAGTCCTGCACGAGACTTGGGCACGTGCCTCGTGTGGGGCAGGTGGGCCTGTGACCCGCTTCGAGAACCCTGGTCCGGCCTGTGTGCCGTTTACGGGATACATGTCAGCTTCCTACTCATGGGGGACCAAGGTAGGCACTCTCACCTCAAAATCGGACCAACCCCAGTAAACCATAGTACTCACCCCGAGATGTGGGTCTACAGCCACCTCCAGATGCTCCTGATGAGGATGGATACACCACGTAGAGCACCCACCCACCCACGTAGCACCCTGTACATAGTGGTCAAACGATTCGCATGCGCTAATAATTATCGCATTATCGCACAAAAGACGTGGGGTGCCCAAGAACACTCCCCCTAACCTGGTGAGATTTTGGTGTACGGTCACAAAATTCTTTTACGAACCTGACTTGCCAAAACAAGCAAGTAAAGTGTACACGAAAGAAGCCATGCGTGCCCCCCCAAACCCACCCAGTACGTATTAGCTTTAAACGAACCCATTCGACGATGGTCACCCGGGGACTCTAAAAACCCGGATTCTCAAGCGAACTATTACTCTAAAATTATCGCATATAATTGGCGTGCGATACTATGCGATAGCCCACAGTACTGTATTTGCCTAGGTTTTAAGCGTAGATAATGCGAATGAAAATGTGATGATTGGTGCTAAAACGCACGATACTGCGAATCGTTTGACCACTATGCCTTGTAGGGGCTACAGGGAGATGTGAGTGCTGGTGCCCTCGGATGGAGTATGAAGCCCTTTTTATCTTTTGTATAAGCACCTGCTTTGTAGGAAATACTTGAGGAGGCTGCCAGTTGCAAAAGATCAAAGGAGGTACATGTGCTGTAGCCCACACGAAACACAGGTGAATCTGGGTTTAGTGGCGGGCGTAAGCGTTCAACAAAAAAGACCCACTTTGTAGGTATTGTGTTTTCTCCCCCTCTAGCCTCCTTCGAAGTAAGCACAAGGCAGCCCCTCGAGTATTTCTCATCTCCTCCTCTTCGCTCCAAGAAGACTTGGCGTGAAACGATAGGCAGCCCTGCAGTCCTGCCTATGTTGGTGAGCTTCCGCACATCAAACAGCAGCCCCGCAGCCCTGAACAGTAGTTAGAAGGAACACCGAAAACAAAGAGGGTGCATCCGTTTCTCCCCCCGTGCGAGCTTCAGGCTCGCAGGCACCAGCGCCTTCGCAAGATGCCGCCTGCTTGCCTGCGAGTCGACGAGAACCAAAAATAATGAAGGATGCCGAAAGAAAGAAGAAGAAGAAGAAGAAGAAAAGGAGAAAACAAACAGAACGAAACGTATCCTCGAATCGCTCTTTGCTTACCTCGTTTTTTTTTTTCTTGTCTTCTCTTTGATACCAAGGGCAGCAGTCAGTTGTGAGACTGACTGGTGAGCGCCACCTCCCCTAGCGAGCTCTCGGATCAATCTGCGTCTGATGCAGCTGTTGTACGGAATAGCCTACATAGACTCCAGCTGTGCGCGCCCGCAAGGAGTACTGACTGCAGACGAATGGCAGAAGATCGTTCTCGCTAGCTTCAGCAAGCACCTTGAAGCCATTGCAACAGACATCAACAAGTTCATCGGTTTCAAGAGAAGCCGCTACCAAGATCCCAACAGCATGATCATCACCAGCGATCAGCAGCAAGCGCACGACCTCGCGACGACCTGCCACTACTGCGAGGGACCCTTCACCGAGAAGAACCCGAAAGTCCGTGACCACTGCCATCTCACGAACAAGTACCGAGCGGCAGCCTGCAACAACTGCAACAAGCTCATCCGAGAAGGATCCGGCACCATTCCACTGTACTTCCACAACGCTCGCGGCTACGACAACCACCACGTCTACACCATGCTCTCCCAGCGGGACTCGATCGACAACGACTGCGTGAACATCATCGAGAACACGTCCGAGCGAACCATGTGCATCGAGCTCAATCAGAAGCGCACCTACACGGACAAGACAGGTGAGACGAAGACCGCCAAGGACAACTGGTCGATCTCGGTGAGGGACTCGATTCAAATCCTCGGCTCAACGGCGTCGCTTGCCACGCACATCAACTCGCTGCCGATCGAGAAGCGGACGTGCATGAAGCAGTGTATCGAAACATACCTCAAGAGACCCGCCGATGATGACACACTCGAACTCCTCCTCCGCAAGCAAGTCTTTCCCTACTCGTGGTTCGACGCGCCGTCCAAGCTCCAACACCGATCGATCAACAATGATCCCGAAGCACAAGAGGTCTCTGACGATCCATCCATCTGGTTCGACTGCCTCACTGGAGCCGCGGCAGACAGCTCCGACATCGAACACGTCAAGAAGGTCTGGGAGATCATGGGGTTCGAATCCTTCAAGGACTACCACGACTTCTATCTCAAGCTCGACGTCTGTGGACTTGCCGACGTGATGAGAGCCTTCAGAGACGAGCTCATGTCGACGCACAAACTCGATCCCTGCCACTTCATCTCCCTCAGCTCCTTCACATGGGCTGCGATGTTGCGATCAACCAAGGTCAAGCTCGAACACCTCACCGACCACGAGATGTACCTCTTCTTCGAGTCTCAGAAACGTGGCGGATTCACGTGCGCAATCGAGAGACATGCCCAAGGAACTGACAACACGCCAGACGTCACGAACAAGATGATCTACGTCGACGCCAACAACCTCTACGGGCACTCGATGATGCGCAACCTCCCTCACAGCGGCTTCAAGTGGATCCCAAACCTCACGGTCGACAACGTCCTTCATCTCACGTCGTGTTACAACCCCGAGAGCAGCACAGGTTACGTCTTCGAGGTCGACATTGAATATCCTGAACACTGCAAAGCAGACTGTGCCTGCTCCGGGCGCTGCCTACACGAACTCCACGACGATCTCCCCCTGCTTCCCTACAACAGATCGATCGCACACGACGAACTCAGCGACTACCAACAGCAGGCACTTGGTGACGTCCCCCTCTGCGCCGTCCCAAAGCTCATCGCCGACTTCAAGAAGCGCGAGAAGTACATCATCAACATCGAACAGCTCCAGTTCGCCATCAAGCACGGACTCGTCGTCACCGCAGTCCACCGCGGCATCACCTTCCAACAGAGCGCGTGGCTCAAACCATACATCGAGCTCAACTCCGCTCTCCGTCAGCAAGCAACCAGCGACTTCGGCAAAGGGTTGTACAAACTCCTGAACAACGCGATCTTCGGCAAGACCATGGAGAACGTCCGTGGCCGAACCGACGCCATCATCACATCCGCCAGCGACGAACAGAACCTCATCCGCGAGCAGAGCAAGTTCCGGTTCAAACGCCGCCAAGACATCAACAACATGTCGATCATCACCCACGGCAAGTGCAGCGTCAAACTCGACAAACCTGTGTATGTTGGAAGTCAGATTCTCGACTACTCGAAGATCTTGATGGCGGGCTTCTTCCACGACAAGCTCGTCCCCACATACGGTCGAGAGAACATCCGCTTGGTCTACACCGACACGGACTCTTTCATCCTTCAGATCAAGACCGGCGACATCTGGAAGGACCTCGCTGAGAAGCACAAGCACCTCGCCGAAGAATTCGACTTCAGTAATTTCCCCAAGGACCACAACTTGTATTCCAAAGACAAAGCAAAGGTACCGGGGTACTTCAAATGCGAGACTGCGGAGAAGCTGTTGAAGGAAGTCGTCTGTTTGCGCGCTAAGAGTTATGCCTACACAACTCACGACGGTTACTCCGACTGCAAAGCCAAGGGTGTTCCGATGCGGTGCGCCAAAGAGTTCACCATCGACACCTATCGCAGGGTGTTGGAGACGCGGGTGGATCAGGAGGTGCAGTTCAAGACCATCCAGAGCCGAGGGCATCAGCTGTACACGATGGGACAGAGCAAGCGCGCGTTCAGTGCCTTTGACGACAAGCGGTGGATAAATGCGGATGGGGTCAGGACGAGGGCTTATCGGTAGTGGGCGATGAGAGGGGTGGGGCTGGTGGATTGAGGAGTGGTGGGGTGGGGTGGATGGTGGGTGGAGTGGGGTGGTGGAGGGTGATGAGCTGAGGGTTGTTGGGTGGGTGGATGGTGTTGCTGTTTTCGTCCCAGCGCGTGGGGGACGTTAAAGATACTGCGCAGGAGAGGCACACGGTTATGGAATCGTGTGTGTTGATGAGGAAGAGTCAATCGTTGCATTTATGCGAGCGCGCACCCACACATCCACATACACACACACACACACACACACCAGGGTGAAGAAAGAAACGACCGGGAAAATGGCGCCGAAGAAGAAGCCTGCGAGCAAAAGGACGTCACTGTCACCGCGGTCAGGAAGTAGTGATGGATCTGCAGCAGTCACGCGGATTCAGGTATTCTTGTTTCACTGGTGTACGTTCCGTGTTTACCCAGTTGTTGACCATCGCATCATCAGGAAATTGACATACTACCGTCGCCCACGTTCAACACTTCCACACAGGGTGAAGATGCAGTGATGAGACCCTCGAACGATGAGCATCCGGAGACGTTGGCAGCAGAGAAGAAGGCGTTGAACGCGAAAGTGGAGGCGTTGAACGCGAAAGAGGAGGCGTTGAACGCGAAAGAGGAGGCGTTGAACGCGAAAGTGGAGGCGTTGAAAGACGCCCTTGTTGCTTGCGTCATCAAGATCGGTGGGGACACAGGTAGCGCACAGTTCGGAATCTACAATGGATCCGACACAACGGCCAATGCGCTGAAGGACGCTTTGAAAGAGCTGAAGGACGAGAAGAAGTCACTGAATGTGCAGCTGGAGTTACGGAATGCGCAGCTGGAGTCACTGAATGCGCAGCTGGTGGAAGTCCAGAAGCGACTGACCCTGCTAGCGCAAGCACCTCCCCAGGTATGAAATCACACTGAACTCGTGGGCTTGGAGTAGAGTCAAAAAGACTACGGTTTGATAGAACTGAAATCACTTGTCAGACCAGACCCGACGGGCTCCTGAGTCAAGACTCACACATTCGGAATTGCTCACGTCACCGTTGCTCTCGTCACGAAGATCGGTGAGGACACAGGTAATGCAAAGTTCGGAATCTACAATGGTGATGACAAGACAGCCGTGATGTTCAATTCTCACCACCGTACCGAACACCCGCACAAGCTTGCGTCCAAAGTGACAGTCCACAACGCGACTTCTGTCAGAACCAGCGCAAGAACGAGATCATCGAAAATATGCAGAAGACTGCCAGGGAGTCATTGTTACACCCGTTGCATCCAGCGAGCCACGAGTCCCGAGCACACGCTCAATGCATTGTCACTTTCGCGCGTCTCGGCCGAGTATTACTAATGTTTGCACGAAGCTGGTTTTCAGAAGTAGTTCTTGCAACTCCCAACTCAGGAACCAGACCTGTCGAAGTGGGAGTGGGACGCGCACCTGAACCAGCTGCTGCTGAAATGCAGGTTCTTGAACGCGGGAGACGCCAACGAGGACGTGAGAACATACCATGCAGGGTCAAAACCTTGTGTCTTTTGGTTTGTATGGGATTCGTAAAGGAAAAAGTTCAAACCGGCCTGGGCACCCCAAAATTTTGGACTTTTTTCAAAAACTTTTTTTTGTTCACGCAGTTTGGAGACTCAGGAGCGAGTTCTGCAACTTTTTTTTTTTCCAACTTTTTTCCTGTGGGGCGGACCTCTGCACGGTAACTTTGGCCGATGGCCCCGGCCAGAAATCCTTCAAACAGGGATCCCCAGCCAAAAAATCCAAAAAAAAAAAAAATGTCATGTACACGGAGTTGGTCACCAAAAAAGTGGTTTTATGTCCGGTGGTGGCCTATTCCACCAAAATGTGGGTGTTTTTTTCCGCACCGGAGGGGTCGAAAAAAGACACAAAATTTTGATTTTGCATGATACATTGCCGCAGTATTGGCCAGCGACACGGACAAACTCTTGGTCTCGGACGCTGTCACGCCTTGCGTCACGAAGTTGACAGGTCGTGATGGACCGCAGTCTCAGATATTCTGCCATACCGAACTTGTGGGTATGGGAATAACGCACTATTTCAACGAGTTGTGTCGCCCCGACCTTCTGTTAGAACCAGCGCAAGAACGAGATCGCGGAAATTATGCAAAAGACCACCGTCAAAAGCAATGCAGGAGAACTCATTGTTCTAACCCGTTGCATCCCCGAAACACGAGTTCCTAACACACGCTCTTGACATTGTTACTCGCGCGTCGCAGCCGAAGCCTGAACATTTGCACGAGCTGGATTTTGAGGGCGGTTTGTGGCGCGGGCTCAGAACCTTCGTCCTCACCACACATCTTGTAAATTATGTAAAGACCACTGCCAAAGCAGTAAGGAGAACCCATGGCCACCACCCCGTTGCATCCCACCGAAAACACAAGTTCCGAACACAGGTGGCATGTTATCTGGCGGAGGGTAAACCTTCTGTCAGAACCAGAGCAAGAACGAGGTCGCGGAAATTAGATCACACTAAGGAGAACCCACTGCCACATACACGAGTCTCGAACACACGCTCTCGACATTGTCACTCTCGCGCGTTAAACTTGCGAAGACCGCTGCCAAAGCTGTAAAGACAACTCACGGCGAACCTGGGTTTCAAGGGATAGTTCATGGCTCGAGAGAGCCTTAATCCAAACGGATCGAAAGGGCTTACACATCACAACAAAACAGGCTCAGTACGTCCAGCTTGAGCAACGACTGCAGCATGGGGCACGGGCTCTGTCACTGCGCCAAAAGATACTCTCCATCCTTGAAAATAATCTCGCATTCAACGAATCTATTGTTGCTGACCGCGATGACTACGTTATCAAAGCTGTGTTCCAGTCGGAGACCGCTGCCGACCTGGCCTCTCGACTAATCGCAACATGCGCATGGAATATTTCCAATAATCTGCTCTCTGTTTTCTGTGAGACTGGGTCCATTTCTCCACCAGCATCACTGCGGAAGACGCTCGCTGCGAACTACGACCCCCGCGATTCTCCTGACCGCAAACCCTTTGACGAAGTTTACAATAACCCGTCCTCTCCCACATCATCTCTGCACAGCAAGTTGGACACATGTGAGATAGAGAACGAGTCGCCAATCAGGAGTGCCTGGTTCGAAGGCATGGGTAAGTCAGCCGGCGTAAATTGTGCGCACCTCAAACCCAAAAAATGCTGTGCCCCCTCCGAACAGGTTGACAAGGCTAATCGTTTGATCTTACCTGTGGGGCTCCACGCAGCGATGGATGCTGATCCACCCGAAGTCACGTTCAGCTACCTCGGTGAAGAGATCGTCGACGGTAAACTACATTTAATTCTCAAAGCAAGATTCACCAAGCCCTCTGCGCTTGATTATTGGGTGTCTGCATTCAATAGCGCAATAACCATCGACAGCACCTCCTGCCAATGTAAGATTTTTTTGCACCCTAACCCCGAGCGTTTTAAGAGGTTCCTTGAGTACCGCGTTTCGTACAACGAGAGGCGTCCGGCCGCGTTTTACGCGAGAGAGACCGCGGAAGCAAGCGATATGGACATTGAAGACACGCAGACGACACATGCCACCGACTCCGATTGAAAATGAATCCTCACCGCCACCGGCACAACACGCACAAGAAAACGAGGCTTATCAGTTTAATCATAGCCCAGCGACATGGTGCAACGGGGGATCATCACGAATGAAAACTGCTATCCGGTTACTAATACCCCATCCCATCTGATCTGAGACACACTCGTAACAGGAGAGTGCTTCAATGCTGCCTGGCAAGCTCTACCGCTCAAAAGAAAAGACAGTCTCTGGTCCCGTCGACCCTGAGCATGACAACAAGTGCTAACCCCCCGTATATCATTTACTCATGTCGAAGGGGCTGTCAAACGAATTCGCTGCTGTTGTACAAGGCCCGAAGCCTAACCAGGGTGCCTTCGCGCAGTGTACTGGTCGGGCCCAATTTGATTCCATCATCGTGCTCCGCCAGTGCAAAGTGATCCGCCTTCGTTACGCAGATCCAAAGTCGACCCAGGGGCAAGATAGGCCAGCGTTGCAAACAACGTGGCTGATGAAGCAGCCATTAAAGCTGATGAAACAGGCATTGGCGCTGCACTGCCCCATCTTCCCCCTTTTTATTTCTGTCCTTTGCTCTTTGCCTTTTCTTCGCTGCTTCAAAACATTTCTTCCATAGAAAAATGCTCCGTTTGTATTTCTGACTTCAAGTTCCTTTGCATTGCGCCGCATCCGACAAAAAGCAAAGGGGGAAAAAAACAAAAGCGACACAAAAACAAAGATTAGATAGACCGACACCGTGGTAAGCCTTTGCTACCCAGTGCTCGCCTGCTAGAAGTCGGCATATTACTGAAGAGAAGGAACCGACCTAGGGAGTATAATATTGACCTTCGAAACTGTCTGTCTACATACTGCTCTTTCATGTGTCCTTACAACCTCTCCATTCTTGCATAGGAATGTTTTTAACATTCTATTTTCATGCCCACCCCAACCGACGATGACGTGCCCGATGACACCATCCCAGCCGAGCTCCCGCGGACAGTGAAATACGTCGGGCACTTCCAGGTCCACCTCGGGCCTTTCCCACCGGAGCTGCTTGCCAAGATCCCGAGAAACCTGCTTCACACACAAGAGCAGCGGATCTTCTTGGCGGGTGTCAGATTTTGCAAACGCGAAATCTCAGGTTTCTTGTCCTGGACAAGAAACCTGAGATTTGCGAACCCAACTTTTTTTTTTGCTGGGCCAAATCTCAGATTTCTTGTCCAGACCAAAAGTTCAGATTGTGATCTGCTCAACAATATGGGTCACTCAACAGCTCAGCCACAAGTGACTGTCCAGGCCTTGTGACCCTGGATGGCGTTTTCCCCCATTTTTCTTTTTCCCCTCCCTGTAGCTCTTTGTGTGCTTTGTGACTTCCCACCAACACAACTAACGAATCTGTGATCAAGCTATGAGCAAAACAAGTGAACAAGCAAAAGAGCGTTGATGAGAAAAAGCTGAAACACAGCTGAGCTGAAGCTGTGTTTGGGTCTGAAACAAGCTGGTGATTCGAAAATGCTGAGTGAAAGGTCAGTGTTTGGAATGAAGAAACAAGTCAAGAAAGAGCTGAAGCTGTGTTAGGGTCTGACAAACAAGCTGGTGATTCGAAAATGCTGGTGCAGCGTTTGGACAAGTCAAGAGAGAGCTGAAGCTGTGTTTGGGTCTTAACAAACAAGCTGGTGTGAAGAAACAACCGAGGAGCTGAAGCTGTGTTTGAGTCTGAACAAACAAGCTTTTTTTTTGCTGTTTTTTTGCTCTGGAGGTTTGTGTTTTTTTGCCCTGGTGGTCTGCTGGTGCACTCTTGCTGGCTCGGGTGAGCCAGGGTCTTCCACATGCAGGCCAGCGGTCTGGTGAGGTGGCATTTCGAGTACTTATCAGAAGCTTTTGAAGCAGTCTGCAGAACTATCAGGATTGTTGAGCAGTAGCTGAATGGGCTTGGCAGGCAGAATGTGAAAAGCTGGGCGTTTTTTGGTGGCCTAGGTGCAGTGTAGCAAGGTTCGGCCGGGCGTGTGCACGAGTATTTGGGTTCACCAGGAGGGCCTTGTTTTTTGTTTTTTTGCGTTTTTTTGTTTTTTTTGTTTTTTTGTTTTTTTGCTGTTTTTTTGCTCCAGGATTCGTTTTTTTGCCTACATTGCCCCCCCCCCCCCTGCTCATGTACGCCCTGCCTTTTTATTATCTTCGAAGAATTCTCCCACATCCTCACCTCCACATCCACCCAAGATTCCAACCAAACACTATCCTTCACCTTCGCACTTTCTTCACATCTGGCAGAATTTCTGAAACTAGCAAGGACCTCACAGGAGACTCGCCACATAACAAAAGAACAACATTTTCGAGTTCGAGGGCTAAAGTCAAGTTGCATTTCTCTAAAAATGGGAGTTTTCACGCCTCACCCCAATCACGATCCCAAACCCCAAAGCACGATTCCCGAATCTCGCCCCGTCCCAACCACTACCCCCAAATCTAGCCCAACCAACCATCATAAGCCTCCAAGTCGTCAACCAAATCAGCCAGCCTTTAATGCCAGCTTGGCCGCTTCAAAATGGACACACTAGCCAACATCAGAGATCAAGAGGCGAAGCTCCAAGCAGAGCTCCTCGTGATTCAGAACAAGCTCAACGACCTGAAGAAGCTGGAGAAGCAGAAGCTCAAAGACCTCCCGAAAGAACAGCAGAAACAGGAGAAGAAGCAGACACGAGAAACCAAGCTCGAAAATGCACGGATCTCACGAGAGTACAAGGACTTCGTGAAGACCATCGCAATACCCCCAAAGCTGAAGAAGACCACCAAGAAGTCAGATCTCGAAAGTGCGGACTTTAAGACTTTCTTCCTAAACAAGCTTGAGCAGACAGGCAAGCGAGCAAGTCAGAAGTACAAGAATGAGGTTCTCGAAGAATTCCGCAAAGACCGCGAACAGAGAGCAAAGCAGTCCGTCCAAAAGATTCGAAGACAACAGCAGCAGGAACACAAAGCCTTCAAGAAGCGAGCTACGGATTTCCACTCACAGCAGCAGCAACTGAAGACGCAGACTCAGATCAACATCAAGAACAAGAAGGGGATGGATGTCATCGAAATAAACCTTCCAACCAACTACGGATTCAACTTGACTGCTGATCTGACACACAAGATCAAGGAAGCAGCTCAGCCGATCATCAACGGAGTTTTTGATAACCAGCGAGCTGTGAAGGTCGTTTACAAGATTGTTGCCGATATCGAGTTTGCAGCATCTGGAGACATCGAGGAAAGAACTTTTGCCCACACGGATCGGTATCAATCCAGAGATATCAACTACGACAGCGTCCTCACAGCATGGATTGAGCAGACACAGCAAGATGGCGGCAGGTCTGGAGGGTCTCTCAAGAATCTGAAGAAAATCTGGATCGAGATCTACCACACCATCGCGAAGGTAGGCGGTTCCTACGTCGAGCTCCCGGCCGCGATCAACAACAAGAAGTGCTGCATCAACGTCAAGAACGAAGACAACTGCTGTTTCATGTACGCTGTCATGGCGTTCGAGCGTGTGTACCTCGATGGCAAAGCGAAGAACCCTCAGGATATCAAGAACTACGTCTACACCTCAGGACTACCCAAACCGAGTTGCTACAACTTTTCCATGGTGAACTACCCGACCGGTCTCAAAGATGTCAAGGCGTTCGAAGCAGCAAACCCAGTCTCCATCAGCGTCTTCGAGTGGGACAGCGGCAAGCCGAACGTTCTCTACAACAGCGCCCGACAATCTCCCGACAGAGACCACATCGACCTCCTGCTTCACAATAACCACTTCGTCTGGATCAAGAACTTCAAGACGTTCGTGGGACTTCCCGATCGACACACCCTCATCTGTCGCAACTGCCTTTCATCCACGTTCAAGTCGCAGGAGAATCTCGACGCCCACTTCCGCCTGTGCGTCAACAACGAAACGTGCAAGGTGAAGATGCCCGAGAAGGGTTCTACAATCCAGTTCAAGCAGGTGCACGCAACCGTCAAACAGCCGTTCGTCCTGTACTCTGACTTCGAATCCATCCTCGAGAAGGTCAACGATGGATCTTCGAACATCCAGAAGCACCTCGCCGCCAGCTACTTCATTCTGCTCGACGTCGATCCCGAGGTCAACTACACAGGACGGAGAGAGTTCGTCTACCCAACGCCACCGCAAGGAGTACTGACTGCAGACGAATGGCAGAAGATCGTTCTCGCTAGCTTCAGCAAGCACCTTGAAGCCATTGCAACAGACATCAACAAGTTCATCGGTTTCAAGAGAAGCCGCTACCAAGATCCCAACAGCATGATCATCACCAGCGATCAGCAGCAAGCGCACGACCTCGCGACGACCTGCCACTACTGCGAGGGACCCTTCACCGAGAAGAACCCGAAAGTCCGTGACCACTGCCATCTCACGAACAAGTACCGAGCGGCAGCCTGCAACAACTGCAACAAGCTCATCCGAGAAGGATCCGGCACCATTCCACTGTACTTCCACAACGCTCGCGGCTACGACAACCACCACGTCTACACCATGCTCTCCCAGCGGGACTCGATCGACAACGACTGCGTGAACATCATCGAGAACACGTCCGAGCGAACCATGTGCATCGAGCTCAATCAGAAGCGCACCTACACGGACAAGACAGGTGAGACGAAGACCGCCAAGGACAACTGGTCGATCTCGGTGAGGGACTCGATTCAAATCCTCGGCTCAACGGCGTCGCTTGCCACGCACATCAACTCGCTGCCGATCGAGAAGCGGACGTGCATGAAGCAGTGTATCGAAACATACCTCAAGAGACCCGCCGATGATGACACACTCGAACTCCTCCTCCGCAAGCAAGTCTTTCCCTACTCGTGGTTCGACGCGCCGTCCAAGCTCCAACACCGATCGATCAACAATGATCCCGAAGCACAAGAGGTCTCTGACGATCCATCCATCTGGTTCGACTGCCTCACTGGAGCCGCGGCAGACAGCTCCGACATCGAACACGTCAAGAAGGTCTGGGAGATCATGGGGTTCGAATCCTTCAAGGACTACCACGACTTCTATCTCAAGCTCGACGTCTGTGGACTTGCCGACGTGATGAGAGCCTTCAGAGACGAGCTCATGTCGACGCACAAACTCGATCCCTGCCACTTCATCTCCCTCAGCTCCTTCACATGGGCTGCGATGTTGCGATCAACCAAGGTCAAGCTCGAACACCTCACCGACCACGAGATGTACCTCTTCTTCGAGTCTCAGAAACGTGGCGGATTCACGTGCGCAATCGAGAGACATGCCCAAGGAACTGACAACACGCCAGACGTCACGAACAAGATGATCTACGTCGACGCCAACAACCTCTACGGGCACTCGATGATGCGCAACCTCCCTCACAGCGGCTTCAAGTGGATCCCAAACCTCACGGTCGACAACGTCCTTCATCTCACGTCGTGTTACAACCCCGAGAGCAGCACAGGTTACGTCTTCGAGGTCGACATTGAATATCCTGAACACTGCAAAGCAGACTGTGCCTGCTCCGGGCGCTGCCTACACGAACTCCACGACGATCTCCCCCTGCTTCCCTACAACAGATCGATCGCACACGACGAACTCAGCGACTACCAACAGCAGGCACTTGGTGACGTCCCCCTCTGCGCCGTCCCAAAGCTCATCGCCGACTTCAAGAAGCGCGAGAAGTACATCATCAACATCGAACAGCTCCAGTTCGCCATCAAGCACGGACTCGTCGTCACCGCAGTCCACCGCGGCATCACCTTCCAACAGAGCGCGTGGCTCAAACCATACATCGAGCTCAACTCCGCTCTCCGTCAGCAAGCAACCAGCGACTTCGGCAAAGGGTTGTACAAACTCCTGAACAACGCGATCTTCGGCAAGACCATGGAGAACGTCCGTGGCCGAACCGACGCCATCATCACATCCGCCAGCGACGAACAGAACCTCATCCGCGAGCAGAGCAAGTTCCGGTTCAAACGCCGCCAAGACATCAACAACATGTCGATCATCACCCACGGCAAGTGCAGCGTCAAACTCGACAAACCTGTGTATGTTGGAAGTCAGATTCTCGACTACTCGAAGATCTTGATGGCGGGCTTCTTCCACGACAAGCTCGTCCCCACATACGGTCGAGAGAACATCCGCTTGGTCTACACCGACACGGACTCTTTCATCCTTCAGATCAAGACCGGCGACATCTGGAAGGACCTCGCTGAGAAGCACAAGCACCTCGCCGAAGAATTCGACTTCAGTAATTTCCCCAAGGACCACAACTTGTATTCCAAAGACAAAGCAAAGGTACCGGGGTACTTCAAATGCGAGACTGCGGAGAAGCTGTTGAAGGAAGTCGTCTGTTTGCGCGCTAAGAGTTATGCCTACACAACTCACGACGGTTACTCCGACTGCAAAGCCAAGGGTGTTCCGATGCGGTGCGCCAAAGAGTTCACCATCGACACCTATCGCAGGGTGTTGGAGACGCGGGTGGATCAGGAGGTGCAGTTCAAGACCATCCAGAGCCGAGGGCATCAGCTGTACACGATGGGACAGAGCAAGCGCGCGTTCAGTGCCTTTGACGACAAGCGGTGGATAAATGCGGATGGGGTCAGGACGAGGGCTTATCGGTAGTGGGCGATGAGAGGGGTGGGGCTGGTGGATTGAGGAGTGGTGGGGTGGGGTGGATGGTGGGTGGAGTGGGGTGGTGGAGGGTGATGAGCTGAGGGTTGTTGGGTGGGTGGATGGTGTTGCTGTTTTCGTCCCAGCGCGTGGGGGACGTTAAAGATACTGCGCAGGAGAGGCACACGGTTATGGAATCGTGTGTGTTGATGAGGAAGAGTCAATCGTTGCATTTATGCGAGCGCGCACCCACACATCCACATACACACACACACACACACACACCAGGGTGAAGAAAGAAACGACCGGGAAAATGGCGCCGAAGAAGAAGCCTGCGAGCAAAAGGACGTCACTGTCACCGCGGTCAGGAAGTAGTGATGGATCTGCAGCAGTCACGCGGATTCACGTATTCTTGTTTCACTGGTGTACGTTCCGTGTTTACCCAGTTGTTGACCATCGCATCATCAGGAAATTGACATACTACCGTCGCCCACGTTCAACACTTCCACACAGGGTGAAGATGCAGTGATGAGACCCTCGAACGATGAGCATCCGGAGACGTTGGCAGCAGACAAGAAGGCGTTGAACGCGAAAGTGGAGGCGTTGAACGCGAAAGAGGAGGCGTTGAACGACGCCCTTGTTGCTTGCGTCACCAAGATCGGTGGGGACACACATACCGCACAGTTCGGAATCTACAATGGATCCGACACAACGGCCAATGCGCTGAAGGACGCTTTGAAAGAGCTGAAGGACGAGAAGAAGTCACTGAATGCGCAGCTGGAGGAAGTCCAGAAGCGACTGACCCTGCTAGCGCAAGCACCTCCCCAGGTATGAAATCACACTGAACTCGTCTACCGTCGTGGGCTTGGAGTAGAGTCAAAAAGACTACGGTTTGATAGAACTGAAATCACTTGTCAGACCAGACCCGACGGGCTCCTGAGTCAAGACTCACACATTCGGAGTTGCTCACGTCACCGTTGCTCTCGTCACGAAGATCGGTGAGGACACAGGTAATGCAAAGTTCGGAATCTACAATGGTGATTGAGCCAATTCACCCACCCCCTGATCGAGCGTAATCGAGTGTAATATAGTGTAATAGTTTGGATTAGAATGCAAAGAATCTGTGGCGATAATCTGCATCGCCGACGGCGCGGTTATCTCTTCGCACGTGATGTGTCATGCTTTCGCCTCTTTAGCTCGTCTTGATCGTCGCGCTCAGGCGCGCGTTTGGTGCTTCGCTTCTTCTTCGATTGCTCGTCGAGGTTCATCGGTTGCGCGTCGATTTCTGCTTTTTCCCAGCGCCTGGGCGATGGTCGTGGCGCATCGACGCGTCCTTTGCGTCTTTTCGGTACCGGCTCCGCCGCGGAGTCTGGTTGCCGCTTCTTCGCTGGCGTTGGCGCCGTCTTCCCGACCTTCGCTGCTGATGTCGGCGTTGATGTTGCGGGTTCTCGCTCGTCTTCCTCTGCTTCCGGCAGAACGAGCACCACGTTCTCACGTTTCGCCTGTCTCGGCGCTGGCGCGGGACCCTCCGGCTCCGCCTTCCTCTTCTTCGCCGTTGTTTCTTCACCTCTCGCCACGGCCGCCCGGTGGTGCCCTTTCCTGCAGCAGTGCCCGGGTCTCCTACTCCTCAGGTCGGCGTGTTTCTTACAGCCGTCGCACGTCGGCATGCCATGATCGAGGCATCGGTGGTGATGGTTGCGACAGCACTCCGCTGTCGTCTTACACGTGGCGCACTGCGTCATCCGGTGCTCGGCACACATTTTTACGGCTAGGCCATCACCCTCCCTGTGATGGGCCTGGCAGCACCACGCCACCGACTTGCCCCGGCGCTTACACACGTCGCACTTCACCTTTTGGTGCCCGGGGCACACCCGCTCACCCCACTTTTCGTGTCGGGGAATCCCTTCCGGCACGAGCCACGGATCCCCTCCGACGACAGCCGACTTCTTCCCTTTCCTCTTCTCCGTAGCGTCATCGAAGGCCGCCCATCTCGCCGCACGCTCCGCCCTTTCTCTTCCGTACGTCGGGAAAAGGTCCATCCCCCACGCCTCGCCGGTGAACGCATGCCGGCTCGCCTTCAGCTGCGTCTCCAAGATTCCCATCGTCTCCTCGCCGCCGCGGAAAATTGGCCTCATCTCGTAGCCCGTGAGGCATGGGGGGAGTGTAATAGAGTGTAATAGAGTGTAATAGAGTGTAATCGAGTGTAGTAGAGTGTAGTAGAGTGTAGTCGAGCGTTGTAGAGTGTGATCGAAATTGACACTAGTATTTTGGGTTCGACCACTGGTGGACCCCTGGCTGGCCCATGAGCGACCATGTTGACCACTGTCTGGCCCAAGAAGTGCCAAGCACAAGCATACGAGGGACGGAAACCGCAGGTGTGGGCCTTCACCGTGGTGGAGCCAGGCTAGATTCGGGGTGGCGCCCTGGGAGGGACAGGGACGGGGGTAGTCACGCCTTAGTCCCAGGGCCTCTCCCCACCCATCTGTATGTGTTCTCCTGGTCATCGCTACCGCGCTGACCTTTCCCTCAAAGCCCGCTGCCCACTGCCCTACAAGAGACATGCTTTGCACTCTCTGAATGCCCATTGACTGTGCTCCGCTTCAGCCGACTGCTTTGGAAGAGGTACTGTGCTCCGTTTGGTGCCGACTGCCCTGCCAGAGACGTGCTTGCAGACAGAGGTCGGCCGCCGCTACTTTGGTTTTCTCTCGCGTCTTCCCAGCTCCGCCACCTTCCCAGAGGCTTGGGGAGAGCCACGTGCTCCGGCTGTAAGGGACGAGACCGAGGTGCGACGCTGGCCCCGGTCGCAATCTGTATGTGCCGGCCCGGCCCGATTAGGCCTTTGGAGTACCGCGTGAATGGCGCGATTGGGCCCACGCGCATGCAGCCTGTCTGCTCGCAGTCACGCCGGCCGGCCCGCAACCGCAACCACATTCGCTTGTGCCCACACACCAGCTCTTCTTATCGAGCTAGCGATCCAGCTAAGGAGCACAACCGAGGATCCGAGGCGGAATCATGCCCCACAGTGGCCGCACGAGAGCAGACAGCGATGAAGGCCGCAGGGACAGGGTGTGTCAGCCACAATAACGGCAGGTTCCTCCCGCAGACGCACTACCCATCGGAATGTGACAGCGCAAGTAGGCTCGATGGAAGCACGAAGTGAAGCAGGATAGACGAGCTACGGAGACGAGACGAGTCGTGTACCAGGGGCAGGCCGGGACGATGAACCGCATGAAGCCGAAGAAAAAGTTCAAGAACGAAGCAACACCACAAGCCGCGTGCAGCCAAGCAGACCTCCCGGAACCTACGTGGGCAGTAACGAGGAGCCAACAGATGAGTGTCCACTGAACCCCCTTGTCAATACCCCCAACGACTATGGCACGAATTGCGCAATGCCAGACGGTAGCGTCTGACAATGGCATGCGTGACATTGCAGTGCCTAAAGGTGAGATTAGCCTCCGTTTTCAACCGCCTTGTTGTCGCCAGGGAGATCGAACCCACAAACAGAAACTTGACATCTTCGAGGACAGGGTGTCTGCCAAGCGCTTGCCCTATCGCCTGGAACTGCCCCGCAGGGAATGCCAAAAGGCTCGAGTATTAGCTGCGCTAAATTGCAAAGGTTGCTAATACGGGAAAACGGGTACCCGAGCCCCCATGCACTCGACAACCTGCTTCCACAAGTCAGTCCGAACTTCCTCGTCCCCTGCTGCACTGCCTGGCTACATCCTTTTTTCAGACGAATATGCTTCTTTTTGTTCGATATTCGATGATCGTGCTATCAGCATCTTTAGCCCCAGAAGAAGGCTCGATAATAGACACGTTGCATCGGCTAATCAGGATTGGCTGAGTGCTGTGTGTTTAATCAATTGTTACAGTACCCCCCCATTTCACCAAAAGCTGATCGATTGTAATCGATCGTAATCGAGTGTAATCGAGTGTAATCGACGCGTAATCGAGTGTAATCGAGCTCAAGTCGCTTTCAGGGGGGGTAGGTGAATTGGCTCAGTGATGACAAGACAGCCGTGATGTTCAATTCTCACCACCGTACCGAACACCCGCACAAGCTTGCGTCCAAAGTGACAGTCCACAACGCGACTTCTGTCAGAACCAGCGCAAGAACGAGATCATCGAAAATATGCAGAAGACTGCCAGGGAGTCATTGTTACACCCGTTGCATCCAGCGAGCCACGAGTCCCGAGCACACGCTCAATGCATTGTCACTTTCGCGCGTCTCGGCCGAGTATTACTAATGTTTGCACGAAGCTGGTTTTCAGAAGTAGTTCTTGCAACTCCCAACTCAGGAACCAGACCTGTCGAAGTGGGAGTGGGACGCGCACCTGAACCAGCTGCTGCTGAAATGCAGGTTCTTGAACGCGGGAGACGCCAACGAGGACGTGAGAACATACCATGCAGGGTCAAAACCTTGTGTCTTTTGGTTTGTATGGGATTCGTAAAGGAAAAAGTTCAAACCGGCCTGGGCACCCCAAAATTTTGGACTTTTTTCAAAAACTTTTTTTTGTTCACGCAGTTTGGAGACTCAGGAGCGAGTTCTGCAACTTTTTTTTTTTCCAACTTTTTTCCTGTGGGGCGGACCTCTGCACGGTAACTTTGGCCGATGGCCCCGGCCAGAAATCCTTCAAACAGGGATCCCCAGCCAAAAAATCCAAAAAAAAAAAAAATGTCATGTACACGGAGTTGGTCACCAAAAAAGTGGTTTTATGTCCGGTGGTGGCCTATTCCACCAAAATGTGGGTGTTTTTTTCCGCACCGGAGGGGTCGAAAAAAGACACAAAATTTTGATTTTGCATGATACATTGCCGCAGTATTGGCCAGCGACACGGACAAACTCTTGGTCTCGGACGCTGTCACGCCTTGCGTCACGAAGTTGACAGGTCGTGATGGACCGCAGTCTCAGATATTCTGCCATACCGAACTTGTGGGTATGGGAATAACGCACTATTTCAACGAGTTGTGTCGCCCCGACCTTCTGTTAGAACCAGCGCAAGAACGAGATCGCGGAAATTATGCAAAAGACCACCGTCAAAAGCAATGCAGGAGAACTCATTGTTCTAACCCGTTGCATCCCCGAAACACGAGTTCCTAACACACGCTCTTGACATTGTTACTCGCGCGTCGCAGCCGAAGCCTGAACATTTGCACGAGCTGGATTTTGAGGGCGGTTTGTGGCGCGGGCTCAGAACCTTCGTCCTCACCACACATCTTGTAAATTATGTAAAGACCACTGCCAAAGCAGTAAGGAGAACCCATGGCCACCACCCCGTTGCATCCCACCGAAAACACAAGTTCCGAACACAGGTGGCATGTTATCTGGCGGAGGGTTCACCTTCTGTCAGAACCAGAGCAAGAACGAGGTCGCGGAAATTAGATCACACTAAGGAGAACCCACTGCCACATACACGAGTCTCGAACACACGCTCTCGACATTGTCACTCTCGCGCGTTAAACTTGCGAAGACCGCTGCCAAAGCTGTAAAGACAACTCACGGCGAACCTGGGTTTCAAGGGATAGTTCATGGCTCGAGAGAGCCTTAATCCAAACGGATCGAAAGGGCTTACACATCACAACAAAACAGGCTCAGTACGTCCAGCTTGAGCAACGACTGCAGCATGGGGCACGGGCTCTGTCACTGCGCCAAAAGATACTCTCCATCCTTCAAAATAATCTCGCATTCAACGAATCTATCGTTGCTGACCGCGATGACTACGTTATCAAAGCTGTGTTCCAGTCGGAGACCGCTGCCGACCTGGCCTCTCGACAAATCGCAACATGCGCATGGACTATTTCCAATAATCTGCTCTCTGTTTTCTGTGAGACTGAGTCCATTTCTCCACCAGCATCACTGCGGAAGACGCTCGCTGCGAACTACGACCCCCGCGATGCTCCTGACCGCAAACCCTTTGACGAAGTTTACAATAACCCGTCCTCTCCCACATCATCAGCATCATCTCTGCACAGCAAGTTGGACACATGTGAGATAGAGAACGAGTCGCCAATCAGGAGTGGCTGGTTCGAACGCATGGGTAAGACAGCCGACGTAAATTGGGCGCGCCTCAAACCCAAAAAAAGCTGTGCCCCCTCCGAACAGGTTGACAAGGCTAATCGTTTGATCTTACCTTCGGGGCTCCACGCAGCGATGGATGCTGATCCACCCGAAGTCACGTTCAGCTACCTCGGTGAAGAGATCGTCGACGGTAAACTACATTTAATTCTCAAAGCAAGATTCACCAAGCCCTCTGCGCTTGATTATTGGGTGTCTGCATTCAATAGCGCAATAACCATCGACAGCACCTCCTGCCAATGTAAGATTTTTTTGCACCCTAACCCCGAGCGTTTTAAGAGGTTCCTTGAGTACCGCGTTTCGTACAACGAGAGGCGTCAGGCCGCGTTGTACGCGAGAGAGACCGCGGAAGCAAGCGATATGGACATTGAAGACACGCAGACGACACATGCCACCGACTCCGATTGAAAATGAATCCTCACCGCCACCGGCACAACACGCACAAGAAAACGAGGCTTATCAGTTTAATCATAGCCCAGCGACATGGTGCAACGGGGGATCATCACGAATGAAAACTGCTATCCGGTTACTAATACCCCATCCCATCTGATCTGAGACACACTCGTAACAGGAGAGTGCTTCAATGCTGCCTGGCAAGCTCTACCGCTCAAAAGAAAAGACAGTCTCTGGTCCCGTCGACCCTGAGCATGACAACAAGTGCTAACCCCCCGTATATCATTTACTCATGTCGAAGGGGCTGTCAAACGAATTCGCTGCTGTTGTACAAGGCCCGAAGCCTAACCAGGGTGCCTTCGCGCAGTGTACTGGTCGGGCCCAATTTGATTCCATCATCGTGCTCCGCCAGTGCAAAGTGATCCGCCTTCGTTACGCAGATCCAAAGTCGACCCAGGGGCAAGATAGGCCAGCGTTGCAAACAACGTGGCTGATGAAGCAGCCATTAAAGCTGATGAAACAGGCATTGGCGCTGCACTGCCCCATCTTCCCCCTTTTTATTTTCTGTCCTTTGCTCTTTGCCTTTTCTTCGCTGCTTCAAAACATTTCTTCCATAGAAAAATGCTCCGTTTGTATTTCTGACTTCAAGTTCCTTTGCATTGCGCCGCATCCGACAAAAAGCAAAGGGGGAAAAAAACAAAAGCGACACAAAAACAAAGATTAGATAGACCGACACCGTGGTAAGCCTTTGCTACCCAGTGCTCGCCTGCTAGAAGTCGGCATATTACTGAAGAGAAGGAACCGACCTAGGGAGTATAATATTGACCTTCGAAACTGTCTGTCTACATACTGCTCTTTCATGTGTCCTTACAACCTCTCCATTCTTGCATAGGAATGTTTTTAACATTCTATTTTCATGCCCACCCCAACCGACGATGACGTGCCCGATGACACCATCCCAGCCGAGCTCCCGCGGACAGTGAAATACGTCGGGCACTTCCAGGTCCACCTCGGGCCTTTCCCACCGGAGCTGCTTGCCAAGATCCCGAGAAACCTGCTTCACACACAAGAGCAGCGGATCTTCTTGGCGGGTGTCAGATTTTGCAAACGCGAAATCTCAGGTTTCTTGTCCTGGACAAGAAACCTGAGATTTGCGAACCCAACTTTTTTTTTTGCTGGGCCAAATCTCAGATTTCTTGTCCAGACCAAAAGTTCAGATTGTGATCTGCTCAACAATATGGGTCACTCAACAGCTCAGCCACAAGTGACTGTCCAGGCCTTGTGACCCTGGATGGCGTTTTCCCCCATTTTTCTTTTTCCCCTCCCTGTAGCTCTTTGTGTGCTTTGTGACTTCCCACCAACACAACTAACGAATCTGTGATCAAGCTATGAGCAAAACAAGTGAACAAGCAAAAGAGCGTTGATGAGAAAAAGCTGAAACACAGCTGAGCTGAAGCTGTGTTTGGGTCTGAAACAAGCTGGTGATTCGAAAATGCTGAGTGAAAGGTCAGTGTTTGGAATGAAGAAACAAGTCAAGAAAGAGCTGAAGCTGTGTTAGGGTCTGACAAACAAGCTGGTGATTCGAAAATGCTGGTGCAGCGTTTGGACAAGTCAAGAGAGAGCTGAAGCTGTGTTTGGGTCTTAACAAACAAGCTGGTGTGAAGAAACAACCGAGGAGCTGAAGCTGTGTTTGAGTCTGAACAAACAAGCTGCTGATTCAAGTGCAAGTGAAAGTTGGTTCAGTGTTTGGATTGAACAAACAACTGTGAAGTGAAATCAAGAAAAAGGGAGAAAAAGCCGTGTGGTCAATATCAAGAGTTTGTGTGAGCCTGAAGCCAGTTCTGTAGTTGCTCATGGGCTGGTTGGAGAAGGTGGAGCAGGGGTCCCCAGTCTCCAGGGGCGTCTGAGAATTAGCTTCCTTCTTTTGGGCTCTGGCTCGAAGACAGGGCTGTGGAACATTGTGCCTGGGGTTACTGAACCCTCAGCAGGCTCCCCAGTCTCCTGCTCATCATCAGAGGGGAAAGCTTGACTGCCCCAGGTTTGAGTTGCAAAAATTTTACCCTGTTCTTCTTCCTCTTCTTCTTCCTCTTCTTCTGCCTGTTGTTTTCCAGCTTCTTTCAACCTAGCTGCCGTCTGCACTTCTGTCCTGTCTATGGTCAAATTAGAAGCTGGTGGGACAGGCACCTTTAGCTCAGGGGCCAGGAGTAGATAGGTTCAGGCCACACTCAGCCACCTCCAGGTATTTCGGGATTCCGAAGATAATAAATGGCCAGAAAAAGTTGCCCCCCCCCTGCTCATGTACGCCCTGCCTTTTTATTATCTTCGAAGAATTCTCCCACATCCTCACCTCCACATCCACCCAAGATTCCAACCAAACACTATCCTTCACCTTCGCACTTTCTTCACATCTGGCAGAATTTCTGAAACTAGCAAGGACCTCACAGGAGACTCGCCACATAACAAAAGAACAACATTTTCGAGTTCGAGGGCTAAAGTCAAGTTGCATTTCTCTAAAAATGGGAGTTTTCACGCCTCACCCCAATCACGATCCCAAACCCCAAAGCACGATTCCCGAATCTCGCCCCGTCCCAACCACTACCCCCAAATCTAGCCCAACCAACCATCATAAGCCTCCAAGTCGTCAACCAAATCAGCCAGCCTTTAATGCCAGCTTGGCCGCTTCAAAATGGACACACTAGCCAACATCAGAGATCAAGAGGCGAAGCTCCAAGCAGAGCTCCTCGTGATTCAGAACAAGCTCAACGACCTGAAGAAGCTGGAGAAGCAGAAGCTCAAAGACCTCCCGAAAGAACAGCAGAAACAGGAGAAGAAGCAGACACGAGAAACCAAGCTCGAAAATGCACGGATCTCACGAGAGTACAAGGACTTCGTGAAGACCATCGCAATACCCCCAAAGCTGAAGAAGACCACCAAGAAGTCAGATCTCGAAAGTGCGGACTTTAAGACTTTCTTCCTAAACAAGCTTGAGCAGACAGGCAAGCGAGCAAGTCAGAAGTACAAGAATGAGGTTCTCGAAGAATTCCGCAAAGACCGCGAACAGAGAGCAAAGCAGTCCGTCCAAAAGATTCGAAGACAACAGCAGCAGGAACACAAAGCCTTCAAGAAGCGAGCTACGGATTTCCACTCACAGCAGCAGCAACTGAAGACGCAGACTCAGATCAACATCAAGAACAAGAAGGGGATGGATGTCATCGAAATAAACCTTCCAACCAACTACGGATTCAACTTGACTGCTGATCTGACACACAAGATCAAGGAAGCAGCTCAGCCGATCATCAACGGAGTTTTTGATAACCAGCGAGCTGTGAAGGTCGTTTACAAGATTGTTGCCGATATCGAGTTTGCAGCATCTGGAGACATCGAGGAAAGAACTTTTGCCCACACGGATCGGTATCAATCCAGAGATATCAACTACGACAGCGTCCTCACAGCATGGATTGAGCAGACACAGCAAGATGGCGGCAGGTCTGGAGGGTCTCTCAAGAATCTGAAGAAAATCTGGATCGAGATCTACCACACCATCGCGAAGGTAGGCGGTTCCTACGTCGAGCTCCCGGCCGCGATCAACAACAAGAAGTGCTGCATCAACGTCAAGAACGAAGACAACTGCTGTTTCATGTACGCTGTCATGGCGTTCGAGCGTGTGTACCTCGATGGCAAAGCGAAGAACCCTCAGGATATCAAGAACTACGTCTACACCTCAGGACTACCCAAACCGAGTTGCTACAACTTTTCCATGGTGAACTACCCGACCGGTCTCAAAGATGTCAAGGCGTTCGAAGCAGCAAACCCAGTCTCCATCAGCGTCTTCGAGTGGGACAGCGGCAAGCCGAACGTTCTCTACAACAGCGCCCGACAATCTCCCGACAGAGACCACATCGACCTCCTGCTTCACAATAACCACTTCGTCTGGATCAAGAACTTCAAGACGTTCGTGGGACTTCCCGATCGACACACCCTCATCTGTCGCAACTGCCTTTCATCCACGTTCAAGTCGCAGGAGAATCTCGACGCCCACTTCCGCCTGTGCGTCAACAACGAAACGTGCAAGGTGAAGATGCCCGAGAAGGGTTCTACAATCCAGTTCAAGCAGGTGCACGCAACCGTCAAACAGCCGTTCGTCCTGTACTCTGACTTCGAATCCATCCTCGAGAAGGTCAACGATGGATCTTCGAACATCCAGAAGCACCTCGCCGCCAGCTACTTCATTCTGCTCGACGTCGATCCCGAGGTCAACTACACAGGACGGAGAGAGTTCGTCTACCCAACGCCACCGCAAGGAGTACTGACTGCAGACGAATGGCAGAAGATCGTTCTCGCTAGCTTCAGCAAGCACCTTGAAGCCATTGCAACAGACATCAACAAGTTCATCGGTTTCAAGAGAAGCCGCTACCAAGATCCCAACAGCATGATCATCACCAGCGATCAGCAGCAAGCGCACGACCTCGCGACGACCTGCCACTACTGCGAGGGACCCTTCACCGAGAAGAACCCGAAAGTCCGTGACCACTGCCATCTCACGAACAAGTACCGAGCGGCAGCCTGCAACAACTGCAACAACTGCAACAAGCTCATCCGAGAAGGATCCGGCACCATTCCACTGTACTTCCACAACGCTCGCGGCTACGACAACCACCACGTCTACACCATGCTCTCCCAGCGGGACTCGATCGACAACGACTGCGTGAACATCATCGAGAACACGTCCGAGCGAACCATGTGCATCGAGCTCAATCAGAAGCGCACCTACACGGACAAGACAGGTGAGACGAAGACCGCCAAGGACAACTGGTCGATCTCGGTGAGGGACTCGATTCAAATCCTCGGCTCAACGGCGTCGCTTGCCACGCACATCAACTCGCTGCCGATCGAGAAGCGGACGTGCATGAAGCAGTGTATCGAAACATACCTCAAGAGACCCGCCGATGATGACACACTCGAACTCCTCCTCCGCAAGCAAGTCTTTCCCTACTCGTGGTTCGACGCGCCGTCCAAGCTCCAACACCGATCGATCAACAATGATCCCGAAGCACAAGAGGTCTCTGACGATCCATCCATCTGGTTCGACTGCCTCACTGGAGCCGCGGCAGACAGCTCCGACATCGAACACGTCAAGAAGGTCTGGGAGATCATGGGGTTCGAATCCTTCAAGGACTACCACGACTTCTATCTCAAGCTCGACGTCTGTGGACTTGCCGACGTGATGAGAGCCTTCAGAGACGAGCTCATGTCGACGCACAAACTCGATCCCTGCCACTTCATCTCCCTCAGCTCCTTCACATGGGCTGCGATGTTGCGATCAACCAAGGTCAAGCTCGAACACCTCACCGACCACGAGATGTACCTCTTCTTCGAGTCTCAGAAACGTGGCGGATTCACGTGCGCAATCGAGAGACATGCCCAAGGAACTGACAACACGCCAGACGTCACGAACAAGATGATCTACGTCGACGCCAACAACCTCTACGGGCACTCGATGATGCGCAACCTCCCTCACAGCGGCTTCAAGTGGATCCCAAACCTCACGGTCGACAACGTCCTTCATCTCACGTCGTGTTACAACCCCGAGAGCAGCACAGGTTACGTCTTCGAGGTCGACATTGAATATCCTGAACACTGCAAAGCAGACTGTGCCTGCTCCGGGCGCTGCCTACACGAACTCCACGACGATCTCCCCCTGCTTCCCTACAACAGATCGATCGCACACGACGAACTCAGCGACTACCAACAGCAGGCACTTGGTGACGTCCCCCTCTGCGCCGTCCCAAAGCTCATCGCCGACTTCAAGAAGCGCGAGAAGTACATCATCAACATCGAACAGCTCCAGTTCGCCATCAAGCACGGACTCGTCGTCACCGCAGTCCACCGCGGCATCACCTTCCAACAGAGCGCGTGGCTCAAACCATACATCGAGCTCAACTCCGCTCTCCGTCAGCAAGCAACCAGCGACTTCGGCAAAGGGTTGTACAAACTCCTGAACAACGCGATCTTCGGCAAGACCATGGAGAACGTCCGTGGCCGAACCGACGCCATCATCACATCCGCCAGCGACGAACAGAACCTCATCCGCGAGCAGAGCAAGTTCCGGTTCAAACGCCGCCAAGACATCAACAACATGTCGATCATCACCCACGGCAAGTGCAGCGTCAAACTCGACAAACCTGTGTATGTTGGAAGTCAGATTCTCGACTACTCGAAGATCTTGATGGCGGGCTTCTTCCACGACAAGCTCGTCCCCACATACGGTCGAGAGAACATCCGCTTGGTCTACACCGACACGGACTCTTTCATCCTTCAGATCAAGACCGGCGACATCTGGAAGGACCTCGCTGAGAAGCACAAGCACCTCGCCGAAGAATTCGACTTCAGTAATTTCCCCAAGGACCACAACTTGTATTCCAAAGACAAAGCAAAGGTACCGGGGTACTTCAAATGCGAGACTGCGGAGAAGCTGTTGAAGGAAGTCGTCTGTTTGCGCGCTAAGAGTTATGCCTACACAACTCACGACGGTTACTCCGACTGCAAAGCCAAGGGTGTTCCGATGCGGTGCGCCAAAGAGTTCACCATCGACACCTATCGCAGGGTGTTGGAGACGCGGGTGGATCAGGAGGTGCAGTTCAAGACCATCCAGAGCCGAGGGCATCAGCTGTACACGATGGGACAGAGCAAGCGCGCGTTCAGTGCCTTTGACGACAAGCGGTGGATAAATGCGGATGGGGTCAGGACGAGGGCTTATCGGTAGTGGGCGATGAGAGGGGTGGGGCTGGTGGATTGAGGAGTGGTGGGGTGGGGTGGATGGTGGGTGGAGTGGGGTGGTGGAGGGTGATGAGCTGAGGGTTGTTGGGTGGGTGGATGGTGTTGCTGTTTTCGTCCCAGCGCGTGGGGGACGTTAAAGATACTGCGCAGGAGAGGCACACGGTTATGGAATCGTGTGTGTTGATGAGGAAGAGTCAATCGTTGCATTTATGCGAGCGCGCACCCACACATCCACATACACACACACACACACACACACCAGGGTGAAGAAAGAAACGACCGGGAAAATGGCGCCGAAGAAGAAGCCTGCGAGCAAAAGGACGTCACTGTCACCGCGGTCAGGAAGTAGTGATGGATCTGCAGCAGTCACGCGGATTCACGTATTCTTGTTTCACTGGTGTACGTTCCGTGTTTACCCAGTTGTTGACCATCGCATCATCAGGAAATTGACATACTACCGTCGCCCACGTTCAACACTTCCACACAGGGTGAAGATGCAGTGATGAGACCCTCGAACGATGAGCATCCGGAGACGTTGGCAGCAGAGAAGAAGGCGTTGAACGCGAAAGTGGAGGCGTTGACAGCAGAGAAGAAGGCGTTGAACGCGAAAGAGGAGGCGTTGAACGCGAAAGTGGAGGCGTTGAACGCGAAAGAGGAGGCGTTGAAAGACGCCCTTGTTGCTTGCGTCACCAAGATCGGTGGGGACACAGGTACCGCACAGTTCGGAATCTACAATGGATCCGACACAACGGCCAATGCGCTGAAGGACGCTTTGAAAGAGCTGAAGGACGAGAAGAAGTCACTGAATGCGCAGCTGGAGTCACTGAATGCGCAGCTGGAGGAAGTCCAGAAGCGACTGACCCTGCTAGCGCAAGCACCTCCCCAGGTATGAAATCACACTGAACTCGTCTACCGTCGTGGGCTTGGAGTAGAGTCAAAAAGACTACGGTTTGATAGAACTGAAATCACTTGTCAGACCAGACCCGACGGGCTCCTGAGTCAAGACTCACACATTCGGAGTTGCTCACGTCACCGTTGCTCTCGTCACGAAGATCGGTGAGGACACAGGTAATGCAAAGTTCGGAATCTACAATGGTGATGACAAGACAGCCGTGATGTTCAATTCTCACCACCGTACCGAACACCCGCACAAGCTTGCGTCCAAAGTGACAGTCCACAACGCGACTTCTGTCAGAACCAGCGCAAGAACGAGATCATCGAAAATATGCAGAAGACTGCCACGGAGTCATTGTTACACCCGTTGCATCCAGCGAGCCACGAGTCCCGAGCACACGCTCAATGCATTGTCACTTTCGCGCGTCTCGGCCGAGTATTACTAATGTTTGCACGAAGCTGGTTTTCAGAAGTAGTTCTTGCAACTCCCAACTCAGGAACCAGACCTGTCGAAGTGGGAGTGGGACGCGCACCTGAACCAGCTGCTGCTGAAATGCAGGTTCTTGAACGCGGGAGACGCCAACGAGGACGTGAGAACATACCATGCAGGGTCAAAACCTTGTGTCTTTTGGTTTGTATGGGATTCGTAAAGGAAAAAGTTCAAACCGGCCTGGGCACCCCAAAATTTTGGACTTTTTTCAAAAACTTTTTTTTGTTCACGCAGTTTGGAGACTCAGGAGCGAGTTCTGCAACTTTTTTTTTTTCCAACTTTTTTCCTGTGGGGCGGACCTCTGCACGGTAACTTTGGCCGATGGCCCCGGCCAGAAATCCTTCAAACAGGGATCCCCAGCCAAAAAATCCAAAAAAAAAAAAAATGTCATGTACACGGAGTTGGTCACCAAAAAAGTGGTTTTATGTCCGGTGGTGGCCTATTCCACCAAAATGTGGGTGTTTTTTTCCGCACCGGAGGGGTCGAAAAAAGACACAAAATTTTGATTTTGCATGATACATTGCCGCAGTATTGGCCAGCGACACGGACAAACTCTTGGTCTCGGACGCTGTCACGCCTTGCGTCACGAAGTTGACAGGTCGTGATGGACCGCAGTCTCAGATATTCTGCCATACCGAACTTGTGGGTATGGGAATAACGCACTATTTCAACGAGTTGTGTCGCCCCGACCTTCTGTTAGAACCAGCGCAAGAACGAGATCGCGGAAATTATGCAAAAGACCACCGTCAAAAGCAATGCAGGAGAACTCATTGTTCTAACCCGTTGCATCCCCGAAACACGAGTTCCTAACACACGCTCTTGACATTGTTACTCGCGCGTCGCAGCCGAAGCCTGAACATTTGCACGAGCTGGATTTTGAGGGCGGTTTGTGGCGCGGGCTCAGAACCTTCGTCCTCACCACACATCTTGTAAATTATGTAAAGACCACTGCCAAAGCAGTAAGGAGAACCCATGGCCACCACCCCGTTGCATCCCACCGAAAACACAAGTTCCGAACACAGGTGGCATGTTATCTGGCGGAGGGTAAACCTTCTGTCAGAACCAGAGCAAGAACGAGGTCGCGGAAATTAGATCACACTAAGGAGAACCCACTGCCACATACACGAGTCTCGAACACACGCTCTCGACATTGTCACTCTCGCGCGTTAAACTTGCGAAGACCGCTGCCAAAGCTGTAAAGACAACTCACGGCGAACCTGGGTTTCAAGGGATAGTTCATGGCTCGAGAGAGCCTTAATCCAAACGGATCGAAAGGGCTTACACATCACAACAAAACAGGCTCAGTACGTCCAGCTTGAGCAACGACTGCAGCATGGGGCACGGGCTCTGTCACTGCGCCAAAAGATACTCTCCATCCTTGAAAATAATCTCGCATTCAACGAATCTATCGTTGCTGACCGCGATGACTACGTTATCAAAGCTGTGTTCCAGTCGGAGACCGCTGCCGACCTGGCCTCTCGACAAATCGCAACATGCGCATGGACTATTTCCAATAATCTGCTCTCTGTTTTCTGTGAGACTGAGTCCATTTCTCCACCAGCATCACTGCGGAAGACGCTCGCTGCGAACTACGACCCCCGCGATGCTCCTGACCGCAAACCCTTTGACGAAGTTTACAATAACCCGTCCTCTCCCACATCATCAGCATCATCTCTGCACAGCAAGTTGGACACATGTGAGATAGAGAACGAGTCGCCAATCAGGAGTGGCTGGTTCGAACGCATGGGTAAGACAGCCGGCGTAAATTGGGCGCGCCTCAAACCCAAAAAAAGCTGTGCCCCCTCCGAACAGGTTGACAAGGCTAATCGTTTGATCTTACCTTCGGGGCTCCACGCAGCGATGGATGCTGATCCACCCGAAGTCACGTTCAGCTACCTCGGTGAAGAGATCGTCGACGGTAAACTACATTTAATTCTCAAAGCAAGATTCACCAAGCCCTCTGCGCTTGATTATTGG
Organism: Diplonema papillatum; assembly: GCA_030068145.1. Lineage (NCBI taxonomy): Eukaryota > Euglenozoa > Diplonemea > Diplonemida > Diplonemidae > Diplonema > Diplonema papillatum. Next base: position 1,446 of record JAPJBO010001117.1, on the reverse strand, counting down.
GTGTCTGCATTCAATAGCGCAATAACCATCGACAGCACCTCCTGCCAATGTAAGATTTTTTTGCACCCTAACCCCGAGCGTTTTAAGAGGTTCCTTGAGTACCGCGTTTCGTACAACGAGAGGCGTCAGGCCGCGTTTTACGCGAGAGAGACCGCGGAAGCAAGCGATATGGACATTGAAGACACGCAGACGACACATGCCACCGACTCCGATTGAAAATGAATCCTCACCGCCACCGGCACAACACGCACAAGAAAACGAGGCTTATCAGTTTAATCATAGCCCAGCGACATGGTGCAACGGGGGATCATCACGAATGAAAACTGCTATCCGGTTACTAATACCCCATCCCATCTGATCTGAGACACACTCGTAACAGGAGAGTGCTTCAATGCTGCCTGGCAAGCTCTACCGCTCAAAAGAAAAGACAGTCTCTGGTCCCGTCGACCCTGAGCATGACAACAAGTGCTAACCCCCCGTATATCATTTACTCATGTCGAAGGGGCTGTCAAACGAATTCGCTGCTGTTGTACAAGGCCCGAAGCCTAACCAGGGTGCCTTCGCGCAGTGTACTGGTCGGGCCCAATTTGATTCCATCATCGTGCTCCGCCAGTGCAAAGTGATCCGCCTTCGTTACGCAGATCCAAAGTCGACCCAGGGGCAAGATAGGCCAGCGTTGCAAACAACGTGGCTGATGAAGCAGCCATTAAAGCTGATGAAACAGGCATTGGCGCTGCACTGCCCCATCTTCCCCCTTTTTATTTTCTGTCCTTTGCTCTTTGCCTTTTCTTCGCTGCTTCAAAACATTTCTTCCATAGAAAAATGCTCCGTTTGTATTTCTGACTTCAAGTTCCTTTGCATTGCGCCGCATCCGACAAAAAGCAAAGGGGGAAAAAAACAAAAGCGACACAAAAACAAAGATTAGATAGACCGACACCGTGGTAAGCCTTTGCTACCCAGTGCTCGCCTGCTAGAAGTCGGCATATTACTGAAGAGAAGGAACCGACCTAGGGAGTATAATATTGACCTTCGAAACTGTCTGTCTACATACTGCTCTTTCATGTGTCCTTACAACCTCTCCATTCTTGCATAGGAATGTTTTTAACATTCTATTTTCATGCCCACCCCAACCGACGATGACGTGCCCGATGACACCATCCCAGCCGAGCTCCCGCGGACAGTGAAATACGTCGGGCACTTCCAGGTCCACCTCGGGCCTTTCCCACCGGAGCTGCTTGCCAAGATCCCGAGAAACCTGCTTCACACACAAGAGCAGCGGATCTTCTTGGCGGGTGTCAGATTTTGCAAACGCGAAATCTCAGGTTTCTTGTCCTGGACAAGAAACCTGAGATTTGCGAACCCAACTTTTTTTTTTGCTGGGCCAAATCTCAGATTTCTTGTCCAGACCAAAAGTTCAGATTGTGATCTCTCAACAATATGGGTCAC
>JAPJBO010001116.1:0-66955 GCA_030068145.1 Diplonema papillatum | reverse complement strand
GGAAGCTCGCAGAAGAAAACAGAAAAAGAAAGGTCAAAGTGATGCTGCCGCCCGTGCGGGAACACCGCCGCAGGAGGCCCTCACGAGCGGAAGTTTACGGGTGACTGGTACGATGAGGCGGTGGGACGCAGAACTGGCGAACAGAAGAGTTCTCAATACGAACTGCGGCCTGGAGGATGCTGAGGACACAGGACCCTACATGTCCTCAATGTCCTCTTCAATCAGCAGTGCCTGCTGTTCTTCCTCCTGGGGATCATTGTCGCCCGTCAGACCCAGCCCCATGATCTGGCGGTACTGCTCGTCCAGGTCCACGGCCGCCACTCCCTCGCCAGCAAGTGCTGCACCCTGCGCAATGGGGACCTTCACTTGCCACAAGCCAAGGTGGAGCTGTCTGCAGAGCACTGGCTTCTGGTCGTCAGCGGGCTCGTCGAGGACGTAGGTGGTTGGGTACAGACCCGATGGCACACTGCTGCCCGCGGGGACAACACGTACGCACTCGAGAGTGACTGTTGTGCCCACCACCTTGTAATTAACCTGTGTAAACAGGCCTTCGACGAGGGTCACATGGAACCCTTGCTCTTTTGCACCCGGCGTCGTAATTGGGAAGGCGATGCGTATGGGCTTCGACGGCTCGTCCGCATCCGTGTTCTGGGCCTGCGTAATGGACGACAGAACGGCCAGGAGATCCGCTCCGCGGAACGTGGGCTTAGTGGCTTGAACCACTTTGTTGTACAGCGCGTGCTTAGCATGTGTCTGCTGTCTCCACGCCGTGATCGGCTTGCTTCTGAGCGTGACACCAACAACCTTCACATCTTGGACGTTGCGCACTTTGCTTTCAATGCGGTATTGATCCGGAAGGGTTCTCGCCTTCGTCATTGCTGTAACCTCCCCCGCTGTGAATTTCGGCGGCTTTATGAAGTCGGTGATGACCTGCATCAACAACGGCGACTTTTTGTGGAGTCTTACTCCTGTCACCTCGGAAACGAGCTGACGCAGGCTGCTCAACCTTATCGCTGCTCCGACCTTCTTTACGAGGTATGCCTCAATAAAGTTGGAGACAACGTCGGAGGTCGCCGTGTTGTTGGCTTCGCAGTCGCTGCCATTGTCGCTGCCCTCGATCGTGCGCCTCCGCTTGTTGTCTTCAGGTGTTCGTGGCATACTTGAGGACAGTGGCATCGTTGTGTTTAAGAGTGTGTGAGTCGCTGGATGATGTTTTCTTGAGGTATCAACGAACAGGTATCTGAGAAATTGGGGGAAAAGGCAAAGCCAGTCCAGAATACTGATGAGAACACAGGTATTTACACACGAAAATCCAACTTTCACACCCGCTTTTTGGGTGTGGCACATGCCCTTTGCGGGTGTGGCACATGCCCTTTTCGGACCTCCCGATTTAACTCCATCTCAGAGGCAGGAGTTCACCGTGCATATGGTAGTTCTGTTTTAGAAGCAAAGCATACTTGTTTTCCGGTAAGGAGTGGGCAGGACGTTTCAACGGGAAAAGAGGAACAAAGCACTTGATTGCTTCTTGGCAGGTGGTCTGCAACAAGCCGATAGATCCCGTGCCACCAAGCCAACCGCACAAAACCACGAAGCCCGCAAAGGATCAGCGAATGTGATGCTGATGTGGACTTGGTGACCCAAATATGAAACGTTGGGGCAGACTCTCCCTACCAGGTACACCCTGGACCCTTTTCTAGAGCTTGTACCCCTCCTGCATGAAATTCGGAAAAGTTTTTTTCCCCGGCTTTTTGGACCTTTTCCGCACGTTCCGCATGTGAATTAAATTTGAGCCGAAAAGCATCGGAAGCCATGTCCAGGCCTTTTCCCATGGTTATCCAAGGGCCATCCAGGGTGAGACACGTGTGGCCCTATTTACGCTCGTTTTGGGCAAAATCCAAGATCCTATTTACGTTCTTTTGCACTTTTTCCGCCTGTTTTTTGCACCCGTTTTGGTTCGTAGCTACACCCAGAACTTCGTCCTTGGGCTTGTTCTGACTGGCCGTGTTCTGCCCTCAAGACTTCTGTATACTAACGAGCAAAAAGAATCAAGAAGGCGAACCAAACTCGACCACTTGATTGCACACTTGTGCCAAAGAAGATGCAAATCCTTGCTTCATGCTGTGCCATGGAGTTGCGGCGTACCGCACTGGGAGGGTGAAATATTTCGGGACAGAGGAATATCGGACTCTTTGCGCTTTTGCATTCTTTCTGTTGTTTGTACGGAGGTTGTACCAGCACTGCCGCTAAGATCATCACCATCATCACAATCGGAAGTTTGTCAGCGTCAACGCTTGCCAATACAAAGCTAAGACCTTCAGAGTCGTCGAATTAATGGAGTATTTATCATCCCCCAGTGTTCTAATGCAAACACTTGATTCTTTGGCTCCCGTAGCGAGCCGGAAAAAAATGGTATGCTACACCCAAACTCCCGGCTCCTGTAAGCCCGAAGAAACGGGTGTATCTGTCATGAGCAGACATCCAAGCCAGCTTGCTCCCTCCACCACCTGCCACAGTGCAATCAGGAGTTGCCCCAAACCCGCCGACCCATTTGATGCGTTGTTGTATTCGCCCAGTTCTTCGAAAGACCTGCATGGGCCTGCTTGGGTGGTCTTCGGGTGGCATCTCGGACACAGAGATGTCGCTCACCGCATTTGGTTTTAGTGGGTGGTCGACACTGTGCTAACGTATGACACTACTGTGTGGGACACTGCTTGCTTCAGCAATCCATGCTTTCCCACGCGCAGCGTGGGAAAAAATGTTTTCTGGCCATATCAAAGATTTTTTAACCGGGATTTTTCAGAATTTCGGGGATTAGAATAACCCCTGGGCCTGACCAGGGTTTAAGTTAGGGCCGGTTTTCCGGTTTCCAAAACCGGCTTTCGGCTAAACCCGGTTTTGGAAAAAAAAAAAAAAAAAAGTGGAATTCGCCCCAGCCCGGAACCGGCTTGTTCACTACTACACTGCACTGCTGCAGTGCACTACTATTCTGCACCGCGGATGGCATTCCAAATGACGTTCTTTCCTCGTACGTAGAGACCTTTACTTCTGGGGAAAGAAAGCTTGCATATACGTCTCTCGAAGACCTCAAAGCTGCCCAAGAACACGCCATGACCCTGAGAAAGAGTTGTGAAAAGAGCTGGTGGATCTGATGACCAGCGGTATTGCTACACGTAAACAAAGATTCCGAAGCCATCGTCTACCTCCCTGTTTGGGTCTCTGCTGTTTCCTCCCCTGACTTGCAGTTTACTTGTTGCACCTGTAGGCTTCTCCCGTTCTCTGTTTTGCAACTGAGCGGGCACGCTTGGGCGCAGCGTCATGGTGTTACCACGTTGCAGCATCGCTGGTGAAATGGCGGGTACATGTGTAGGGCAAGGAGGCGCGGCCGAAGGCCGATGCCGCCGCAGGCCGGAAACGTGGCCCCGGGGATGCGAATGAGGGCCGGGAACGCGTCCGAACCGCAGTGCAGCGCTGACAGGCAAAAACCGGGAAAACCGGGAATAGAGCTAAAAAGAAAATCCTAACTTAACCCCTGGCCTGACTCAAAAAAAAAAAAAAAAAACTGTACGTCCATTCGGGATCGTCGGAAACACAAAACAGGTACACTTGGGTCTTGATCCGGATAGCGGTGCACCGTCAGGCCAAAGGTGTCCGTCGTGTTTGTTCATCAGTTCCGCTTCGCCATTCTGCGCAGCAACCGGGAACAGGCATGGAAGCCTCGATGCTGGAGGCCATCAGCTTGGGCGACGGTGTAAGCTGTCGCCCGCTGGTCGCTTTGTTGCTGTCAGTGCCATTGTTTGCATTTTAGCCATCGGTCTCCCGTGTGCGTGCGGGAACGGTATCGTGGTAGTCGGCGATGACTCCGTGTTGCGCTTGCAGAAGAAGCAGCCAAAGCTCCTGAAGAAGAGGTCGGGCCGAATGAAAGGGACATCCAACGGCAGGGCCATCCAACTTGGGCAGAAACTGAGCGTAGGATCTGTCCAGAGTTCGGCGCAGAGTGATGAGTATGCTGACTCTGAGACAGCGGATTCTGTCCAGTCAGCAAAAGCGCAACGTATTGACTCGAGAGGTCTCTCGCTTCCGCTTATAAAGCGGATAGGTCCCGACCGTGAGCCCTTGCACGCGTCAGAACCCACTTTCGAACCCGAGCCCCCACGGCCGGAGAAATTGAGCCGTTGCCCCTGATCAAGGTCAGTATCGTGAGTTAACCAGTCTAACTGACACCGGTACAATGATCCCGCAAACCTTTCGCAGAGGTCATTGGCTGTTCGACAGAGTCCACCGTTTGCGTTTTTGTTCTGTATTGCCCGATCCACTTGGGAGAAAACATGCTTTGTCCGCATTGCCATGCGGCAAGTCGTTCTCTGCTTCATGGGAGGCATGCTCAGCTCTTTTGTAACCGCAAGCTTTCAACAGCTACTTATATTTTGACGCCGACGTGGTGATAACGCCTGGTCGGCGCAAAACATGGTCGTTCGCACAGTACAGATTTTCGGGAGGGGAGTTGACCTGGATAACTAAACCAATAGCGGAGGTACTTCACAGCACACTCGGTGAACGCCGATGCTGCTTTCTGGCTTTTAAGTATGGCTGACGACAGCGTCACCTCTGACGAGCTCCACCTCGTCCTCGAAGGAGTGCCCCATGTTTCTTTACCACCATTTCTCTTTGGCGAACCCGCTCTTTCAACACTAACCCGAACTAGCATACACTGAAAACGAAGAAGTGAAGAAAAAGGAATATAGATCGGGAAGGCGCTTGGTCGACTGCGTGCGACCAGACCGCCGAAGAAAGAGTCGCCGGGCCACACGAACGGTGACTTGACCATCGAAGATGGCCAAGACGACTTTCGAAGTAATGACCTATATAGCCAGTATCGCACTTGTTACAGCAAACTGCGTCAACGACGACACGGCTGCGAGTGCTCTTCACGAGACCATCACATCATGCCAAGAATTCGCTGATGCGAACGGTGGCTCGTGCTCAAGCCACGGTCCCGCGTTCGGCGACCTCAGCACCAGCCAGCAGGATGCATTTCGCCAAGCTTGTCCTTGGACCTGCACGTTGTGCGCACCCTTGCAGCGGTGCCGAGACCAAGACGACCTGCTTGCAACAACAACCGGCGGTCAAATACAAACGTGTTCAGATCTTGTCGTGGGAAATGGCGGCGATTGTTCTCTGTCGGGTCCGTTATTGGGTGATACGGTATGCTGTTGCTCTCCACCCGGAAACGAAATGAAATGAAATGGAGTTGTTTGATCAAAACCGAAGCCCACGCCAGACAAGAAAATGGTGTAATGCCCTTATCATGCAGGGTCAAAACCTTGTGTCTTTTTAAAACGCTCCCGCGGGGCCGATGGCCCCCAAATTTTTGTTTTTTGGTCAAAAAACAATTTGCTCAACTTCCTCAAAAGTTACCGCAGTTTTTGTTCCAAAATTTTAAAATTCAAAAACCCCAATTTTTTTCCGGATTTTTTTTTTTTTTTGGCCATTTCCAAAAAGACACAAGGTTTTGACCCTGCATGTTATATCCCTTTCGGTTCGGGATATAAGGGCACCAAATTTGTTTTGAACCGGGGTTTAGTGCAGGTCCAGCTGACGGAATTTGGAAGGGGAAGCAAATGCCCTGCACGGCCGATTACCACGACCGATTGATCCCCCAACCGCCAGCATCATGCGACGCGGAACAAGTGCTGACAGCACCGCCCGGCGAATAGAGGGCCACAAAAGTGGCAAATCGGCCGGTCGGGGGGTGCTTAGCAGCCAATGGCCTGATGGCTGAGTGCACACCTAAGCAGGGCTGCATCCTCGTGTTGTGGCCTTGTTTTGTATAAGGCTTCATGAAGGCCTGGCCAACCACCTCATCACAATAGGCGCAAACTTTACAGTGATTGGACAGTCGGGATGCCGGGGGCGGGTCTCCATGAAGAAGAGAAAAGTAAGAGCAATTTACCTTATAGCCAGCAGGTATAATTGAAATTCCCTTATAGCATGGATTGACAAACTCCTTTTCAGAAGTTGTTGGATTTGCCCATTTTTTTTCACAGCTTGAACACGGATTGGAAACGATCGTTTACGAGAATTCGTGATTTTGGCCTAAAAAAAAAGCGATCGTGAAAAAAAAAAACGATCGTGAAAAAAAAAACGATCGTTTTTTTTCCATAGGGGTTTGCTTCGGTGTGTCGAGTGACGAGTAGTTCGAGTAAGGTTTTGTGTATCACATTATTGCCACGACAGCGCTATGGCACTGGAACGAGCAGACAGTCGAGGGTAGGCATCAGATTCGTCTTTGAAGGAGCCCCCTTCATCGGAGCTCGCCGGAGTCGAAGCATTGCCTTAGGTGAAGGAGTCAAAACTCAAGTTACTGGGGGGGGGGGTTGAATACAGGAGGTACCTTGAATAGAAGAGGCATTTTGGAAATCTGGAAAAAGGTTGGATTTTTCCTTGGTCCGCATAACGGACCTTTTCGACGATTTTCTGATCCCGATGCAGAGAACCGTGAAAAATAGACCCGGGGACCAAAAAACATGTGCGTGGTTCGTGGGTCTTTGCCAGATGCGGGGCACCGGGCGTGGAACCCACAGATTTTCAATGGAAAGGACGGGAATAGACCCACTGGTTGGTGACATTTCTTTGCTGGCCCATGTAGCAGACCTTTTTCGGCGAATGTGCTCGCGTTCAGCTCCGATGAAGAGAACCGTGCCAAATAGACGGGACCACAAATTACGTGCGTCTCTTCCAAGAAGAAGGGAGTTCCCGCGGGTTCCGGGTTTGCGGTGCTGTTTTCTATTTCTTTTTTCGGGAAAATTGCAGGATCAGCACGCCGAATACAAGAGGTACCTCTTGTATTCGACCCCCCCCCCCAGGGTCGATTAGTCAACCTCTACGACCGCTCAGGCAACGTCTTCGACGGAAGAACTCACGTACACCACGTACAGAGAAAGTTTCCTGGTTGTTGAGGCTAATCAACACACCAAAGGTATGGACAAGACGCCGCATCTGACAACTCTGCAGGTCCCGATGGAGCAGGACACCGCCGTAAGTCCGTTGGGCAGGCACTAGACTTCTGTATGTCCCGATGGGCAGGACACCGCCGTAAGTTCGTTGGGCAGGCAACAAACTACCATAAGTCCCAATGGGGCAGGATACCGCCGTAGTCTGTTGGGCAGGCACCAGACTTCCGTAAGTCCCATGGGGCAGGACACCGCCGTAAGTCCGTTGGGCAGGCAACAAACTACCGTAAGTCCCGATGGGGCAGGATACCGCCGTAAGTCCGTTGGGCAGGCACCAGACTTCTGTAAGTCCCGATGGGGCAGGACACCGCCGTAAGTCCGTTGGGCAGGCAACAAACTACCGTAAGTCCCAATGGGGCAGGACACCGCCGTAAGTCCGTTGCAGGCACCAGACTTCCGTAAGTCCCGATGGGGCAGGAAACCGCCGTAAGTCCGTTGGGCAGGCAACAAACTACCATAAGTCCTAACGGGGCAGGATACCGTCGTAAGTCCGTTGCTTCTGTAAATCCCGATGGGGCAGGACATCGCCGTAAGTCCGTTGGGCAGGCACCAGATTTCCGTAAGTCCCGATGGGGCAGGAAACCGCCGTAAGTCCGTTGGGCAGACAACAAACTCCCGTAAGTCCCGATGGGGCAGGAAACCGCCGTAAGTCCGTTGGGCAGACAACAAACTCCCGTAAGTCCCGATACCGCCGTAAGTCCGTTGGGCAGGCAACAAACTACCATAAGTCCTAACGGGGCAGGATACCGTCGTAAGTCCGTTGCTTCTGTAAATCCCGATGGGGCAGGACATCGCCGTAAGTCCGTTGGGCAGGCACCAGATTTCCGTAAGTCCCAATGGGGCAGGAAACCGCCGTAAGTCCGTTGGGCAGACAACAAACTCCCGTAAGTCCCGATGGGGCAGGAAACCGCCGTAAGTCCGTTGGGCAGACAACAAACTACCGTAAGCCCCAATGGGGCAGGACACCGCCGTAAGTCCGTTGCAGGCACCAGACTTCCGTAAGTCCCGATGGGGCAGGAAACCGCCGTAAGTCCGTTGGGCAGGCAACAAACTACCATAAGTCCTAACGGGGCAGGATACCGTCGTAAGTCCGTTGCTTCTGTAAATCCCGATGGGGCAGGACATCGCCGTAAGTCCGTTGGGCAGGCACCAGATTTCCGTAAGTCCCGATGGGGCAGGAAACCGCCGTAAGTCCGTTGGGCAGACAACAAACTCCCGTAAGTCCCGATGGGGCAGGAAACCGCCGTAAGTCCGTTGGGCAGACAACAAACTCCCGTAAGTCCCGATACCGCCGTAAGTCCGTTGGGCAGGCAACAAACTACCATAAGTCCTAACGGGGCAGGAAACCGTCGTAAGTCCGTTGCTTCTGTAAATCCCGATGGGGCAGGACATCGCCGTAAGTCCGTTGGGCAGGCACGAGATTTCCGTAAGTCCCAATGGGGCAGGAAACCGCCGTAAGTCCGTTGGGCAGACAACAAACTCCCGTAAGTCCCGATGGGGCAGGACACCGCCGTAAGTCCGTTGCAGGCACCAGACTTCCGTAAGTCCCGATGGGGCAGGAAACCGCCGTAAGTCCGTTGGGCAGGCAACAAACTACCATAAGTCCTAACGGGGCAGGATACCGTCGTAAGTCCGTTGCTTCTGTAAATCCCGATGGGGCAGGACATCGCCGTAAGTCCGTTGGGCAGGCACCAGATTTCCGTAAGTCCCAATGGGGCAGGAAACCGCCGTAAGTCCGTTGGGCAGACAACAAACTCCCGTAAGTCCCGATGGGGCAGGACACCGCCGTAAGTCCGTTGGGCAGGCACCAGACTTCCGTAAGTCCCGATGGGGCAGGAAACCGCCGTAAGTCCGTTGGGCAGGCAACAAACTACCATAAGTCCTAACGGGGCAGGATACCGTCGTAAGTCCGTTGCTTCTGTAAATCCCGATGGGGCAGGACATCGCCGTAAGTCCGTTGGGCAGGCACCAGATTTCCGTAAGTCCCGATGGGGCAGGAAACCGCCGTAAGTCCGTTGGGCAGACAACAAACTCCCGTAAGTCCCGATGGGGCAGGACACCGCCGTAAGTCCGTTGCAGGCACCAGACTTCCGTAAGTCCCGATGGGGCAGGAAACCGCCGTAAGTCCGTTGGGCAGGCAACAAACTACCATAAGTCCTAACGGGGCAGGATACCGTCGTAAGTCCGTTGCTTCTGTAAATCCCGATGGGGCAGGACATCGCCGTAAGTCCGTTGGGCAGGCACCAGATTTCCGTAAGTCCCAATGGGGCAGGAAACCGCCGTAAGTCCGTTGGGCAGACAACAAACTCCCGTAAGTCCCGATGGGGCAGGATACCGCCGTAAGTCCGTTGGGCAGGCACCAGACTTCCGTAAGTCCCGATGGGGCAGGACACCGCCGTAAGTCCGTTGGGCAGGCACGAGATTTCCGTAAGTCCCAATGGGGCAGGAAACCGCCGTAAGTCCGTTGGGCAGACAACAAACTCCCGTAAGTCCCGATGGGGCAGGATACCGCCGTAAGTCCGTTGGGCAGGCACCAGACTTCCGTAAGTCCCAATGGGGCAGGACACCGCCGTAATTCCGTTGGGCAGGCCACAAACGACCATAAGTTTCAATGGGGCAGGACACCGCTGTAAGTCCGTTGGGCAGGCACCAGACTACCGTCAGGCCCAATGGGGCAGGACACTGCCGTAGTCTGTTGGGCAGGCAACTAGCTTCCGTAGTCGGCAGGAGACTATGTCCTCTGGCAGGACACCGCCGTAAGTCCGTCGGCGGGCAAAGTCCCGAAAGCGCAGGACAACACCGTAAGTCCGTGGGCACGCAACAATTCTGTAAGCCCCGAAGCAGCGGGAAAATGCCGTGGCAGGCGGACACCGCCGTAAATCCGTTGGGCAGGCACTAGACTTCCGTAAGTCCCAATGGGACAGGACACCGCCGTAAATGCCGCTGGGCTGGCAATGGGCGGGACACGCCATAAGACTTGTAAGTACATGCGGACACCGCTGTCTCAGGCCACACTTATGGAAGTTCCTATACCAGTATCGACTTATCACCGGGCTCGAATTCTTTTCTCAAAGAATAGAAGAATGGACAGCGTTTCCTTCATCATCGCGCACAAGGCTGATCTGAGGGCCGCCGCCACTGCTAAAAGGCTTTGCCAGACGCAGTCGAAGCCTCAAAGAATCGACCAGCATGCCGCCGATCTATATGATGAGTTTGTGAGATCGGCCGAAGCAGACGCAGACGCCGTCAACTGTGTGCCGTGAAAGAAGAAAAGATGGACCCGCCTTCTGTGACGGAAGTGAAGGAGTAGTACGCAGCGCTGAAGAAATGGAGCATGCCTGACCTGGAAACGATGGCCGGAATCGCAATCCCAATCGCGGACCTGATCGCGGGAGGGATGAGCTGCGCGAACGCGGGGATCATCCGCGCGTTTGGTCTGAGGCAAGCGCCAGAAGAACCGACTAGCACCGCCGTCGGTCCACCATTCTCAATCACCCCAACGTCATGAAGTTGCTCAAACGTCCTTCACAACCATCCCGATACTATCTCATCCTGCTCTCTACACCTCGTCGACGCCACCGGCAGATTTGACTCGGTTGCGGTGCGAACCGGGGAATCAACGTGAACAGTCCCAGCTGTTTCGATCCATCGAGGAGCACCGACCCATCAAAAACAGAAGGGAGTGTTTTACTCGTTCCGGGCGAAATCAATGGAGACCACGTGGCGCTGACAGCTCGAATCAAATCACGAGCGTTCGACGCAGCAGAACTCGATCCAGACCTTCGCCAGTGCACGCTCATCTACGCCACGAACTCGACGGCACAGAACAAAAATTTTCGAGCAAGCCGTCTTCTATATTGGGAAGATAGAGCGAAAGCAGCAAGAAAGACACGGCGCGGTTCAATTCCTTGTGTCACGGGATAAGCCGGCAGCCGCTGCTTAACGGCTTATCACCCTCATCCATGTCAGGATCGCCCCCTCGAGCGACTGCTTCGGCAGGACAGCCGGCGCGAAAGCGCAACAAACGAAGAATGGAGCTGGATATCACCAGCCTATTATCACCGTCCTCGTCCGCTTTGAGATCGTCCTCGGACGACGTATTCAAATAACCCTAGCCTATGACAAATGCAAGCTTACCCCTGTGGTGCCTGCATTTCAAGTTCACACTGCTTAACGGGCCAGCCGCTGCTTAGCCTGCGAGGTGGGGCGCGGGTCTGCGTCGTGACGTCGGCCACCGACCCCCCTTTCCGCGTGCTGCAGCGGGAGGAGGCACCCGACCTCCGGGTGAATCCCTTCGACGGAGGGGAGATGCCGAGGGAGCGGCGCAGGCGGCTCGCTGCCAGCCCCAGCGGGAAGCGGCGGATGCGGCTGCCGGCGCCGGAGGAAGACGAGCCGCAGCCAGCAGCCCCGCCGGCGGCCCCGCCAGCAGCCCCGCCAGCAGCCCCGCCAGCAGCCCCGCCAGCAGCCCCGCCAGCAGCCCCGCCAGCAGCCCCACCAGCGGCCCCACCAGCGGCCCCGCCAGCGGCCACACCAGCGGCCCCACCAGCGGCCCCACCAGCGGCCCCACCAGCGGCCCCACCAGCGGCCCCGCCAGCGGCCCCGCCAGCGGCCCCGCCAGCGGACGCGGCAGCGCAGAAGAAGAGGAAGACGCCGGAGCCGGCAGGGGACGGGCCGGCTCCCGCGGGAAGCGACGCCCGGATGGACGGTGCAGAGCACGTCCACGCCTTCGGGACCCCCACAAAGGCCGCAGCCGGCTACACCTGCGGCGTGTGTAGGAAGAAGAAGGCGAAGGGTCAGCTTCGCTTGGAATGCGAGGGCTGCGACGTCAGCGCGTGCAAGACTTGCACGAGCTGACTACCTCCACAGCCCGCACCCGGCGCCAGTGGCCCCGCCAGCCCATTACGGGTTGCCCTGCGCGCGAGGCCCTCGTTCGGGCTGCCGAGTCCTAGCACCCCTGCTAGGCAGTTCGATCACGCAGAGACGGAAAAAGAGAATTCCTGCTCCTCTTCTTTTCCCCTCCCTCTCTCTCACGGCGCGTCTGGCCTCAATCGCCCGGGAGTGATACCCCGAGGGCCCGGTTTTGCGCACAAACAATCCCCCTACAATAGCCAGTGTGCCCGGCCAACTTGCAACGAGGGCCCCCCCGCCAGGGTGGAGGGACCCATCCCGGGGCTAAGTTTCCAGGCGATCCCTCGGGATCTTCTGGATAGACTGAGCCGAGCACCCGAGCTCAACCCGGAAGCCCCATGGGGAAGGCTGGGGGGTGGACACAGCAGGGAAACCCAGCAGTGGGGGCACGCCTATCGACTAGGTGAACCCCCGATCAGACTGGAACGGGGTATCCCCGAGGGGCCCCTGAAAGAAGCGGCGGATCTCATACGTGACCGCCTTGGGTGGGAACCGGACCAGTTGCTGGCCAACTGGTACCGGAGGGGAGTGGGGATCAACCCCCACAAAGACCAGAGAGAACTGGGTCCGAGGGTAGCGACCATATCGCTCTTGAGCGACACGGTCATGGAATGGGAGAGGGGGAGCCGGAGAGTGAGAACCCCTCTGCCGGTCGGCACACTGTGCCACATGGAAGGCGAGGCCAGGAACCTGTGGACACACGGGATTCGTTCCGATGATGTCGCACGCGACCGGGTCTCGCTGACCTACAGGGCCGTGCGCGAGGCCGCCTCCCAAAGTTCGCAAGGCCGGGACACCCCGCAAGAAACTCCCATACCCCCCCCGCCCAGCCCTCAGGCATCCACTGCACCCCCCCAACATCAGTCCAGCCCCGCGCCACGGACACTTTTGCTTCATCACCAAAGAACTCTACAATCAATCAAAGAATCAGCAAGACAGCGGCTGATAACCGCGGGGGACGTCGAACAAAACCCTGGTCCCGGCCGCGCGGAGATGAGGTTCGCGACGTTAAACGTAACCAACCTACTACAGTATCTCCCAGCGGCCGACGCGGTGGAAGCGGATCTTCTCTGCTGCCAGGAGGTGACACTCCTTCCGTGCAAACGGGTGCAGGCGGAGGAATACCTGCGGAAATGGTGCTGCCACTGGGGTCTGCCACCACCCGGAAGACTCTGTAGGAACTCCGGTAGTCGCTCGACGATGAACGCCGCGAACGGAGGGCTCTCCACTCTAGTACTGAGACCGATACCGGCGTACGATACGATGACGGCGCTCTCGCACGCAGCAATACGGTCCCCGGACCGAGTGAGCCATACAGTAGTAGCAACAGGGGCCGGCAACACGTTCGTGCACGTGTTCAATGTCTACTGCCCTTCCGGAAACGGGAGGGCGGAGAGCGAAGAGCGTGAGGACATGCTGGAGAAGATCCTCTTCGCAGCGGCGGATAGCCTCGGTGACGTCCCCATAATGGTGATGGGTGACCTGAACACAGAAGAAGACCGGTCCCCTGTACTGCGGAAGGCACTAAGGAATGGATGGTCCGACGCAGCGGAACTGCACCATGCACGTACCGACACACCACCGCCACCGACCTTTACCAGCGCCCGGACATCGGGCACGAGGATCGACCGCATACTCCTCAACCGAATAACGACGGGAGCTTTCCGCCAATGCGTCACCACCGCGGTGAACGTGCCGGGACACCGGCTCGTGACAATGACCCTGGACATTGCGGCGCTGCGCCAAATCGTGTGGCGATTTAAAGTACCGCGGGAAATCTCTACGGAGGGGGGACCCAAGTGGGGCCTCTCGGACACAGAAGCTTACAGGGAAGCCGTACAGAGACTGGCCAACTCCGATTTCGCGGAACGGCTGGCAGCACAGCGAGCGGAAGAGGCCTGGCTCGAGTGGTCACGAGTCAGTGAGCAGTACTTGCAGGATGCCTTCGGAATCCCTGCGGAAGAAAGGGGAAGAAGTACGGGACGGGGGATAAAGACGTCACCTAAAAGAGTCTGTATCACGGCAAGCACTGCGAGCGACGGGTCGGGGGCGGCGAACAGCAGACAGCTACGGCTCCGGAAGGCCATCCACAGGATGGAACGCATCTGCAGCTACCTTGCGCAACGGCGCGGGCCGGAGGCAGTTCCGCATGAGGTATCCCGTTGCTGGCAGAACAGCAGGCGGCTGGCACAGGCGTGCATGAAAGATGGCCAAGGGACAGAAGGATTCCCGGATCATGAGGAGGCGAAGCAGCTTCTCACGGCATTGCGGGAAGAGACGAGCAGACTCGGAAAGGAAGGATCGGCGGCCAGGTTTACGAAATACCGAGACAAGCTGAACGAGAGGGCCGATGCGAGCAGACGATGTCTGACAACCATCTGCGCCGGACGCGCTGAGCCGTCGGGGGTGTTGCGAAAGGGGTTGACGAGATGGACGAGGTGCTGAACACTGCGTGGGACCCTATCCTGCGTAAGTACAAGGACGGGCCAGAGCCGGAGTACGAGCCGTTTCGGGATCGGTTCCGGGATCACATCGGCCCACACTTGATGGAAGCCGGAACAATCACGGGGGAGGAGTTGCGAATTCTGCTGAGGAAGAAGCCGAAGAAAAGCGCGTCAGGGGTGGATGGCTGGCGTATGGCTGAACTGCGGGAGTTGCCGCTCCCCCTGCTGAATGCACTTGCAGACGTCATGAACCTGGTCGAAGCAACTGGAGACTGGCCGGCAAGCATGACAACTGCGCTGGTGTCGATGGTGCCGAAGGATGAGAGTCAAGACCCGCTGCACACAAGACCGATAACCGTCACATCCGCCGTGTACCGCTTATGGGCCTGCCGCAGGCTGGCGGACATAGTTCTGTGGCAAGAGGAATGGATCGAAGAAGGACAGAAAGGCTTTCGACCGGGTCACCGGATCGAGGACGTCTTGATGGAAATTGGGCTCGAGATGGAGGACGCCTTGTTAGACGGGGAGCCGCTCTACGGTGTGGCGCTGGACTTCCGGAAATGCTTCGACATGGTCCCGCGAGAGATAGTACTGCGCTTAGCCGAGGACTTAGGATTGCACAATCGGGTTCTCAAGCCGCTGAGGGCTATCTACAGACTGCTCGCGAGACGCTTCAAGCTACCATTAGGGGTGGGCAGGGAGTTCAGTGTGACCAACGGTATCCTTCAAGGGTGCCCTGTATCCGTCATACTCATCAATGCCCTGCTGTCGGTAGTGATGAAAGCGGTCAAGAAAGAAGCGGAGGGTGTGAGTCCAAAGTCATACGCGGACGACGCCACACTGCTGTCCAGGCTGTCGGAGGCCGCCCTGCAAAAGGGAGTGGACGTAGTAGACGAGTTCTGCACACTCACCGGGATGGAGCTAAACCTCCAGAAGACGGTCGCGTTCTCGACGAGACGTAGGCATCAGTCGACTCTCAAACTCCGCAGCGTGGATGCGCTGCTGCGGTTTAGCAAATCCGTCAAGTGCCTCGGGGTCCTAGTCTCGACGGCGAAGAATAGGACGGAAAGGTCCGACTCGGAGAGGGTGGAGAAGGCGGCTGCCCTGGCGGAAGGCCTCCGCCATGCGCCGTTCCGGTACGAAAAGCGGGTCCGGATTGTGCAGTCGAATGTGCTACCGGCGGCGCTGTCAGGCTGCTCTTTCGCGCCGGTATCGAAGGTGGCGATGAAACGGCTGATGACGTCGGTGGTGGCACTGATCTGGGGTGGATCCAACCCGAAGCGCGCGAGGGAGATGGTCCTAAACTTTCAGGAGAAGGGCCACCTGACGGATCCCGGTACATGCCTAGCATATAGGGTGACGACAGCGTTTTACGCGGCGTGCGAGAGGTTGCCACGACTGCTGCCTCTGATGGAGAGCATCCGGGGAAGATACGCCGAGGGGGACCCACCCCTGGGGCCAGTTGGACTGGCGATGAGGAGCATGGAGGAGTGTGGACACGTATGGGGACCCGGGCCCCTGTCTCGCACGCTGAGGAATGGTGCAACATATGACCCGTTAACCTCGGCACCTTCGAAGAGGGGACATGAAGTTAGGGCGGACTTGAGGGCGAAGACGTGGTCCCGACTGGTGGCGAGGCGGCCGGGATTTGAGGGCATACAGAGAGCCGACCTGGAGCGGACGAACTCCTTCTGGAGGATGCGTGAATGTCCCGCGCACACCGCGAGGCTTATACGTGTAGCGTTGGCGGGG
This sequence comes from Diplonema papillatum, assembly GCA_030068145.1. NCBI lineage: Eukaryota > Euglenozoa > Diplonemea > Diplonemida > Diplonemidae > Diplonema > Diplonema papillatum. Next base: position 50,841 of record JAPJBO010001116.1, on the reverse strand, counting down.
GGGGTGAACACGGCTGAGTACACGTCGCGGATGAGGCAGGCCGGAGCTGAGCCGCAGGCGCCCAGCTGCAAGCACTGTGGAAGCGGCGACACCGAGGACGAGAAACACGTTTTCTGGGACTGCGGAGCGTACTCGCACATACGGCGACGAGAGGCACATGCCGAGCTGATGGCAGCCAACCGGGCCGACTGGCCCAGATGCACGCTGGAACACGGTGTGGTAGTACCCGAGAATGCCCAATTCTCGAGGCGGCTCCAGGAGATGATGGCTGAAATCCTTGCGGAACGGGCTGGGCTCGAAGCACGTGGCTGGGTGGCCAGGAACCCCACGACCCCCTGGTCGAGAGCGAATGCGATGCCTGCCGAGAAATTTGACCACCCCTTCGCGCGGATTGCCCCGGCATGGACGTGGGAGCGGAACAAGACCTGGGGACTACCGACGTTTTATGCGTTGGTAGCGTGGCTGTCGGACATGCAATGGACCGAGAACGGGCAGGCGTCAATGCTGGAGCTTGCGATCGACTTTGAACTCTTCTCGGGCCTCAGCATGCCGCTGCACGGGAATGCGCCGAAGGGGGTGAGAGAACGGGGAAACGTCCTGCGCTGCATGATGAGCGCGTTGGACAAGCTGGCGGCACAGCAAGGGCTGGGAAGCTGCATGAGAGGAGAGAGGGTGTGCCCGACGACGTCGCTGTCGTTCATGGGCATCACGGGGATATCGGGTATACGGCCCAGGCCACGCTTTCGCGAGGCACACACGGGGACGATACTTGAGGAACAAGTGAAAGGAAGCGATGTAGGGACGCAGTGCCCGACGTACCCTGACTGGACGATCGGGAGAGCGGCGAGGTGGGCCCTGCCTGCCCCACCACAACTGCACCCAGACCCCGTGCATATGCCGGGTGTCGGTATAGAGAAGGCACTCGTCACGTGCGCGACCCATCACAAAGGGAAGTGTGAGGCGTGCAGAGCACTCGTCCGAAGGGACGTTCCCACGGTAGAGATGTGCTGCCGGCACCATCACCACGCGAACGATGGGCAGCCGATCGCGGTGTGCACAGAGCACAGCACGACGAAGTGCGGTGAGTGCAAGACGGCGGCGGCGTGTTGCCGCAGCGGGCATCATGCCTGCCGCACGCATGGCAGAGGAACCTGCCAAGAGTGCAAAAGGCTCCCTACGCTGACGCAGAGGCGACCGGCGGCATGTTGCAGCCGCGGCCACCACCAGTCCAACAAGCCGAACGTCCAGTCAACCTCCGGACGCAACAAGAAGAAGAGGCCCTCCTCACCCACCCAGGTGGGTGTACAGCGGTGACGACGTCATCCGATAACCTGACTTTCAAGGCAGTGCATGCTAATCCATGTGGTTCATGTACTTAAAAGAACTCAATGCTTAACGGCTTATCACGTGGGCGGCCCTGAGATTACCCCCTCAGGTGACACCACTTTATCTTTAGCCATACTTCAACCTTCTTCGATATGGATCACCCTGCGAACGCAATCGCGTCTCGCGTCAACGTACCTGTCGTGGAGGAGTTTCTCGAGCTGATGGGAGCAGCATAACCGGGTGTGAAGAACGAATTCGTTCACAGACTCGGGTTTGGTTTCCCAGTTGTTGACGACTTGTGCGAAGAAGGGGTATTCGACGTGAAACCTGAAAACAGGAGCGCTCGAAAGTCGTCCATTTCCACGAAAAGAGAGCTGAAGAACAAACAGCAGCCCCTCCTGGAGTCCCTCCGACGACAAAGCATACGTGACGGGAATCTCCTCGAGAGCTCTGCCCAGTTGAAAGCAGAAGTCAAAAAGGGATGGCTAGAGGGTCCCTTCTCGATCGAGACACTCCCAATGGAACACTTCATTCCGATCAGGAGGTTCATCGTGGTTCAAGGGGAGAAGCACCGCGGATGCGATAACGGACGAGCGACGAATAAGGTCACCCGCGTCCACTCCCCAATAACGCCGAGAAGAACTCTTGAAAGTCGAACGCCATCTGCTCGATGTCGTCGGCTCTTCCGAGTAGATGAAAGTCATCAAAATACCCGGATGCAGGAATACCCATGATTCTGCGCGCAGCTGCTGTTACAAACCGAGATAGGCAGTTGTAATCTAGAACCGCCGACTCCGTCCCGAAGCAGAGCACGTTACTGAGGTACAGCTCGAGCGTTGCAGCATTGAGTGCGACGATCACTGCATACTTTCGTTGTGCTTTATCGGCGATCAACGATTTGTAAGCGTCCGACTGATCGAGGACGGCTTGTGCCTGCAGTACGACTCCATTTTGAAACAAAGCAACAGTTGTCGCCACCACGTTGTCAACGCCAAGACCATCATCGGTTTAATCTTCAGTGACAAGAAGAAGAGGATCGGGCAACTCATATACTATTTGGGCGTGAGCATTGATGTCTCGTCTCCCGGATCGGCTTCCCTAGCTATCACGACCGAAAGGTCGGCCAAACTTAAGGCGACCATCGAGGTGATCCTGCGGAAGGACAGCCTGACGCCACAAGCAGCGGCAAAGCTTGTTGGTCAACTCAGCTTTGTTCAACAGAGCATGACCGGGTCGGTAGGACGTGCCTACATACACCCGATACAATCAAGGCAGTACTCGACCGTAAACGTGGTAAAGCTGGGAGAACGACTATTTTCAGCTCAAGAGTGGTGGCAAGGAGCCATACTTCGATCCCAATTTCATCGGCGCATCGACTACAAAGCCGCGTACGCCTATGATCATCTACACCGACGCCACGCTGGGCACCCTCGGATTCTGCGTTTCGTACAAAGAGCATCGCTTTTACGGAAACGCGCTCTCTGCGGTAGACAGAGCGAACCACCAAAAGTATATCGTCGATCCCGCCGACCGTGACAACATCCAACTGTACGAAACAGAAGCCGTCGTCTCGATTCAATGTTACTTGAACGACTTCCACGAGACCCTTTTTCCGGCTGCTATCCTCGAAGACAACTTCAAAAACATCCCGAAATATGTCTTCGTTGATAACGTCTGTTCTCTTGCGACCCTCGTAAAGGGATACTCGCGGAACCAGTTATTTAATACCTTGATTCGTAACTTCTGGCTCGAGGCAGTGTCCTCAGAATCGATGGAGGTGTGGCTAGAGAGGGTCGAATCAGCGCATAATATTGCCGACCTTCCCTCCCGGCAAATGGGCCGCATTCGGTACCTCGAAGAATTAGGGTACCAGTACGTGCCAAACTTCAAAAGTGTCCTCTTTACCCGAAGAATGCGGGATGTGCAAGCTGAGTCTCCCATCGTCCCGTGTTCCGATCTCACAACCCACTGTATCCGACACCGGCCCAATGCAAGTCGGGTCAATCTTCGCACCAACGCCTCTGCACCTGACCAACGTAGCCATGTCCACCTTTCCACCTCTTCCTCTCACAGTCAGCCGTAGTTAGAGCTTGAAAACTCGAACAGCTTAACAAGATCTTTTTCTTCAATTAAAACGCTGAACAAAGGATGTGATCCTTGCGCTTGAATCAGGTGTTTACAGCTTACCCTTCTTCCAACGAACAATACATTCAACGTTGTTGGTCCCTATCTCCCTTACACCAACAAATTGCCCTCGAGAACAACCTGCGACGCATCTCTCCTTCTGCGATGAACTAGTGACAGAGATCTGCGTTGGGAATGGAAACATCTCTGTCGGCTACCTGGATTTCTCATTGTCGGAGCGTACCAGATGCATATCTAACACTAAAGGCTCTGTGTATCGCCCGATCTTTCCCATCGCAGACGAGCAGTCCCAAGCCGAAGACTCTCGAACGGACGAACCGCTTACGATGTGCAGCGTAGTGATTCGAGCCTGAGGGGCTCAATCACGCCCCCAAGTATGTAGAGTTGACCACGATAATAAAGAAAACTTTCAGTTCTTTAGAACTGAAAATATTTTATTATCGATTAGTCAACCTCTACGACCGCTCAGGAAACGTCTTCGACGGAAGAACTCACGTACACCACGTAACATGTCACCCCCTTTTGTGCAAAAATCCGCTGGGGGGTGACATACTCGAGGGGGGTGACATACTTAAGGGTTTGCAGAGGTCATCTGAGCCTCTAGCAGCCCTTCTAGGACACGACCGACCACAGACAGAACGCTGGGCCCATGGCAAGGTACCAGATGCTGGAAGACCCGTCCCTCTGCCCTGTTCACTCGCCGTTGCTGGGAGCATCGCTGTTGCTTTCTTTTCCTGCGCTGAGGGATATGCTTAAGTTTAGCGCGTAGATCTTCAACAGCTGAGGTCGGTGAGAGTTTCAGACGTCCAACCCCAGTTGCTCACGACCCCCTGCCGGCAGGGAGACCCTGCCGACGCGCTGGACCTCAACGCAACAAGCAGCAACAGCTCGAACGACTGGGCATAACGCGCCGCAGGCCGAACCAATGTACCACGTTGACAATCGGACGCGTACAAAGCAGACGAGTGATGATTGAACCGTTGCGCAAGCAGTGACATGAACGACGTAAGTGATATGTGATTGTCATCATACGTGATCCACTGCTCTCCTGCAGACAAAATGGCCGCTGTGTCTAGGCCGCTGCTTCCGGCTCAGCATTCGCTCAAACTTCTGCATTGCACGCCCCTCAGGTTGCAAGTTGAAACATTTTTACAAACTTCCTTCTCCTGTCCGGACTGTGCACTTCAGCAAATCGTGTCGGCAGAATGATAACATTGCGAGGTCTGGATGTGTTTCGAAGTAGGCCGTTCCATCCAGGTGCAGCCACCGGGAACAAGCCGAACAATCCACTCTCTAGAAGCTCCGATGCATCCTGCTGGGCGTTCCCTTGAAATTTCTCAGGCATACACACTTGCGGAGTTGGACAATGTGGCAGACAGTGTTCCTGTTTCGACGTCTTGCTGAAGAATAGTCGTGAGGTCATTGCAAGCGTCATTTGCAGACTGATGCAATGCGGTTGGCCATGTTGTACATTGAAGGAACTGTGGGATGGTAACAGCTGTTGCCCAAGTTTTGAATCCCGCGAAACCTCCTATTTACAACGTTGTTGGCTGCTTCAAGACCATGTGTCACTTGGCGGTCGCGCAAACAACCAAAGAGCCGAGGATGACCGCTCCGATTGTGGCTCACTGGTGCGGAAGGCGGCGGTGAAAGCGGAAAACTCACGTGTGCGTGTGCGACGGACCTGTTTTGTATCTTTACACGGCAGGTTCCAACGCTGCCAACTTTCTTTTTTGTTCTGACATGTCCAGCGTGGTATGTTGTTCCAAAAAAAACCGTTCAAAAGTACATGGGTGTTAGGACCACCCTTAGCGAGTCTAGAGGTAACCTTTTGCTCAGCCCGGCGTTTGCGCAAACCCGAACCTTTTTGCCCTGTCCGGCGTTTGTGCAAACCCGAACCTTTTTGTCCAGTCCGGCGTTGGTGCAAACCCGAACCTTTTTGTCCAGTCCGGTGTTGGTGCAAACCCGAACCTTTTGGTCCAGTCCGTCGTTTGCGCAAACCCGAGCCTTTTTGCCCAGTCCGGCGTTACAAACCCGAACCTTTTTGCCGGTCCGGTTTGTCCAACCCGAATTGTTTTGCTCAGTCTGGCGCTGGTGCAAACCCGAACCTTTAACCCGTTTAACCCTGAATCCTGGCCTGATAGACCCCCCCCCCCGGAAAACCCTGATGCTAAGTTCGGGATGATGGCAAGTTGGGGGCCCTTATCCAGTGTCCGGACCGCCCCTGGTGAACCTTTGATGCTGAGTGCAGACCCGGAAAAAAGTCCACCGGTGGGAACCGAACCTCCCACCCGTAGGTAAGGAACGTCGTCAACTGACGACTGTGCCACGCCGTTGTCCGCCGCGAGAAATTTTTTCGACGAATTGTGAATTCTCAAAAATACCAAAAAAAACGGTAGAGAAATGTCCGGGGTGGGGGTACCCCCGAGGCCTGCCACAGAAAAGTGGGATAGTTCGCTAGAGAGCTAAATTTGAGAACTTCAACTTTACCAACCTCTAGACTCGGAAATTTTTTTTTCCGCTGCGCGGGGCCACTCCTCCCCCACTGGGACAACAGGGCAAAACCCTGAGTATGTCACCCCCCCCTCTCAGGCCTTGGGGGGTGACATACTCAAGGGGTTTTTGGGGGGTGACATGTTCACGGGGGGGGGGGGGGGGGGGGTAGGTACGATTATTATTAACAATCAATTATTTACAATTATTATTAACAATCGAATATTATTAACCATGAATTAATTTCATATTTTTGGAAGTTTGTGTCACCACAGGAAGGGGCTTGTGCTGCAGGTAACCACCAGCTGAGGCCCAAAGCCGTCAGGGCAACGAGAGCCTGTGGTGGTAATCGCACAAACTACGAGCAACAAGCGAGTTGAAAGAACATTGCTACGCAATCACACAAATGAAAGGAATAGAAGCACTATGGCAATACTTTCATTTGCGTGCGACCATCTCAGTTCTTCTCATGGTGTTGCACAGCCGGAGACGGGCGGAAGTAGCTGTGAATGTTCGCACCTGATCGTCAGATCGATTCAAACTGTGTAGGCTCCCTGTGCTTGAGATCCGCCGTGCCGCGCGCACGGCGTGAAGCTCGCCTTGGTCCACGGCCGATTACCAGATTCGGACCGCGGTCCGAATCTGGTACTAGCAGCTTATCCCCTGGATACAAGGGAAATTTACCATAATTCTACTTGCGTAAAAGGTACTGGGTATCTTCAAACGGGTTCCTGGAAAACCTTCTGTAGAAGCCAACTGCAAATCTACTTGATCTCGTCGTACAACAGTTGTCCTACAACATTGAAAACAGATGGCTGCTGCGAACATACCGCCGCTCACGGTAGACGAGATTGTCTTCAGCTGCCCAGGGGCCTGCGGCCGCTGTTCGTTAGAAGAAGCGCCTTGTGTAAATGACGAAGAAGGCGCAGTGTCGGTGCGCAGTGACATTGAGAGCTGCATCGACGTGATGGTGGCCAACGGCTGGCACTGCTCCATCTACGGAGCGGTGCTCAGCCAGTGGTCAGCAGCCGAACAGAGTGCCTTTATTGCAGCCTGCCCGTTCACATGTCGAACGTGCGCTCGTTCGACGGCATGCAAGGATTGGTCCGAGGAGATTATACGGTTCATCGGTGGAAAGTACACGTCTTGCTCGTCTCTGATTGAAGCAAATGGCGGCTGCTCGCGCACTGGGACTGTCATGCAGCAGGTGCTCTTTTTTATTTTAGCCACATGCAACGTGTGAGGAAACTGAACCACTCAGGAAGGACCTTCTGATCATGATCATTTGCCAATTCGCCACCTGGAACCACGTCCAGGAAACGAGATCCTTTGCTTGCTTTTCGATCTTGTGGTGGCGGGGTCGTTTGGGTTCGACCGAGATCCAAAAGGCTGACCCGTTTTCCCGGGGTTGGTACCAGGGGCTTAAATATGAATAGCAAACTTGGGCCGTCTCCCAAGTTTACTGTTTACCGAAAAATGGATCTGGCGCTTCCTTTGTTTGTGCGCACTTCCTTCAAACCTGTTTTGTTCATCTAACGGAAGTGAGGATAGTACGCTGCCATCGATCTGTTTTTGTTCTTGACAAATTGCATTTGTTAGACACAAAAAAAACTTGGGCGGGCGGGGGAAAAAAAAAAATGATAATCCTCTGAACAGGCAGTTCTTTTTTGGGTGTTGGCCAGGGTCAGTCAGGGCACCATGCCACCGAAGAAGCGGGCGAGATTTCATGGCACACTCGCTGGCTTTTTAGCTCCAAATGCAGAGCCTGCTGGGCATGCTCGAGTGCGCCCAGGAAGGAGAAGTGTCAGCAGCTCAAGTCGAAAGCGCAACATCAGCCAATATTCGGGTTATCGCACCTACGACTGCCACTCTAGCCGACTTCATGAAACAACAACTCACTCCCAGAGGATTCGCATACCAATCGACGCATGCAGGAACTATGTGCGGGAATTATGCAACATCGCAGAGAAGTCTAGATTACGTAGACCTGACGAGAAGCGTCGGAAACTTCTGCCAAAAGGCAACATTCCAACTGCCCAAGTTTCACCCACTGCACTCCCAACTTTCCCGCCAAATCTCTCAGACCCATAAGTCCCTGGTTGGTACCATGATGAAGAAGTCTTTTCTCGGGGCTGTCCTGATGAATATCCTCTTTTCGTACACTCCCGGAACTGTGATAAATACGGTGTCGGTTCATGTCATCTACAATATTTACAGTATCGGCCTCGTGTTCGGGGTTCGAAAAAAGCGAGAACATGCCGATCATGCATTATTGTTTCCGATAAGAGGCCGATAATGGCCCAACTCCGATAGCTTTGGGCTCAGGGTCAGAATCCAATGGGCCCAAATCCGATACTGTCGCCATCTATGAGATACCCCCCAAAACACATGCTAGAGGTCATTCATATTTATGCCCAACCGACCCTTTTGGGTGCGGCGCAACTGCTTCCTGTCAGGGTCCCATCCTGACACCAGCATTTGAGGTTTTGACCTGCAGTTTCGCTGTATGCAGCGCCTTAAACCATCCCAAAACAGTCCCTTTTCCCCAAATTAACCCCCCCCCCCCCCCCCCCCCCAGGGGTACCTGTAATCCGGGGCCCGGGCCCTGGAAAATTATCCAGGGTTTTTGGCCCTGAACGATTACCAAAGGAAAAACTCTCTGGTACGAGATGCAATTCGTTCACAATTCCATTCCAGGGCCCCAGACTGTCCTTGAGCTCAACGGATTCAAAAGCGTTCAAAAACGTCCTCGGAATGTATTTTTCGACACAGCCACGAAACCTGAAGGAGGTTTTCAGGTTCTGGCAGGTCTAGCTGGCTGCCTAAAGGGTACCACGGCTCACCCAAGGTCACAGGTGGCAAGGTAGGCGTTGAAAAAAAAACTTTTTTTTTTGGGCCGGAATCCCTAAAAACCCGCATTTCGGAAAGTTTTTGTCCTACATTTTCCCCAGGGCATTTTGACCATTTCACCTTGGAGCCTCCGCCCGCTCAGCCCATGGTAAATGCATGACTGTGAGCTTTTTTTATCAAATTTTATCAAGTTTATTTCTTGATTTTTCTCGTCTTGCTCTCCGCTTGTTGTGGAAGCTGCAATATTGAAGATTCCATCCTTGGATGGTGTGATTACTGTGGGCCTGGACCCTATCTGGACCCTAGCGCTAACCCGGGGCCCGGGCCCTGGAGGCCCTGTATTTACACACGGTGCAGTAGTAAAGGCTTTCACTAGTAAATTTACAAGTGCACTAAACCCCCCCTAGGGCTGTGGTGGCTGCGTACGCGTACGCACCAGTTTTTCGAAAATCGGCGTACGCGTACGCGTACGCGTACGTACGCGCGTACGCGTACGGCACCCAAAGCCGTACCGTGCGGTGGGGTTCAGCACGTCTACCTGCTGACGTTACTACCCTGTGTTTCCCGAGCAAGAACCAAGAAACCCCACGAGGAAGTTCACTACGATTCCTCACTCCTCGTCATCAATGAGACTAGCCCGACAAGGCGGTTGCCAGCCAGCTCCGAAGTACTGACTTCTCGCTCCCTAAATGTGACCACCACACGGCGGCAGCATCCCCTCCGTGCAGAACTTGCACGTGACTTCCTTCATACCCTTCCCCAGGTCTTCCACGAGTGACCCCGCTCGTTCTTGGGCCTCTTTGCTATTTTTGGAGCTAGCTTTGCGACCGGCTTTGGAGCTGGCTTCGCGAGCACGTTTCTTCCTGTTGGGTATACGTTTACTCCTGTACCCACTTGGTTGAGTACTGCCGGTGACTACGTATACGTGCGTACGCGTACGCGTACGCCAAAAAAAAATCGGCGTACGCGTACGCGTACGTACGGCTGTACGCTGACAGCATTGCCCTAGGGCAGTGCTGGCTGCAAACGTGCAAACGTTTGCAAACGGCAACGGTGCAGTGCAGGGCTAGCAATGGATAGACACATGCGAGCGATATAGACGTGGGCAAGTGACATTTATGCTGTCGTAAGTGGCAGCAGTGACAGTGGGATGTCGACAAACCGCAAAGGAAAAGGCTTTGTTTCTGTGGGACCCCTAGTCGGACTTCTGCTGTGGAGGATTTATTACCGGCGTCCCCTCCACGAAGCCGCCGCCGCTCTCAGCCCGCAGTGGAATACGGAGATCTACACCAACGCGACAGAGGGATTGCGAAGGTCCTCGCTTCTTTCCGGACGACACGACCAGCTCTGTGCATTGGCTGAGCACTCTGACTGCCTCACTGCACCAGAGGGACTAGCTTTGAAAGCAGCAAACAAGTGGCTCGGGGAGATCTGGTGGCACGCATTTGGAGCCAAGTGGCTGCCATTGCATTTTAAAAAAATGCAATGGCAGCCACTTGGCTCCAAATTTATTGTATTTTATGTATTTTTCAGGCCCGAAAATTTGAAAAATAAAATACACGTGGTATGGTTCAATTTTGATGGGCTGTTCAGCACCGTCTCTAAGCAACTTCAATGGGGGAAACTTTTTTTTAAAGTGCAAGTTCACATTTTTACGGGTAAAACCAAAAACAACCCGGTATTATTAGCCAGTCTTTACATTCCAGCAGAACATCCAGCAGAGCACATAGGAATCATGTTAAATTCGCGCAAAGTACTTTTTGCACTGTCTGTTTGTGAGCACTGTCCTGTAGGTAAAGCAAAGCGCAAAAAGTCATAACAAGGTGTCAAGGAAAACTTGCTGGGCCCAGGTACATCAGAAATGCTGAATGCGTGCAGAGGGAGCCGGCTGAAGCTCAAATTAGCACGGAGTGGTTAGAGAAACGACACAGAGAAACGACGCCTAACTTTCCTGAGCATTTTCAATGATTTGGTATGAGTAGAATGCTGTGGCACCCTAAAACCAACAGCAGCAAAGGAAATCTACAAAACGGTAACAAAATGTAGCGAGACTTTTAGCTGCCAGGCTGCAAACCTGAAGAACTGCTACTGTTACATGGTGCTTGTATTTTATTGTATTTTATTGTATTTTATTTTATTTTATTTTATTCAGGCTGAGTCAGTGTATTTTATCTTCCTTGCCCTCCCCCCCCCCCCCCCCCCCCCCCCCCTTCCAAATTTAGCAGACGTTGACGTTGCCCGTTGCACCCCCCAATCCTTAGTGCGCCCCCTGCCACAGCCCGGCCATCATAGGATGCTGTGGCCGACACCCCCCGGCCCCCCCCCCCTTCTCCCGGTGACGGACCTGACGGCACGGCAAACCATAAAAAGAATGTCCGGCGAAGTCTAACTGACGTTCCGAAAAAGAAAACAAGCAACCTCACGCCAACGCGCAGGAACGCAACAGCGGCGCTTCCGAATCCGATATAGATGGTCTTCTTCATTCGTGTCCCTTCTCTTGTGGTAAGTGCTGGCCTGGAGAGGACGCGTCTTGCGCCGACGACAACGACGCTTTCGCTGATACGGTCGGCATACCTACACCTTGCGACATCCAAATCAACAAGAACGGAGGCAGCTGCGTCTTCGGTGCGTCATCGCAAACTGCTATGGGAGCTGATAAGGACATTTCGCTGATCCTTTATCAAGAGGCACTGACAACGTTTTGCCCGGGAAGCTGCTCCTTCTGCGCGCAAACCCCAGAACCAACGATGGTATGCCAGGAAACCGATTCTTTTGTTTTTAAGTCGTAGGTAGGGCATCCGTTGGAATTCCAGGGACAACGTCCTGAGGGGGGGGGAGGGGTCTTGCCGTGACACGTCCGTGGATTTTAAAAATTGGGGAGGGGGGGGGTCTGCCCGTGGTGTCGTCGTGGTGTCGTGGTGCGGTCGTGGTGCGGTCGTGGTATCCGTGGTGTGGTAGTGGTGCCGGGGTGCGGTCGTGGTTCCCGTGGTGTGGTCGTGGTGCCTGGTGTGGTCGGTACAAAGGTTTCTAACGACGTGCCGTGACGCGTCCGTGGAAATTTTAAAGGGGGGGGGGGTTCTGGAGGGTTCACGGCAAGTGTCCGTGGAACTCCAACCGATGCCTTCCCGTATTATGCTTAACATTTTCCTAACGTCTGCATTCTTTTAGTATCGTACCGGCCTGAGCGTGCCCTCAATGAGAATGAAGAAGGAAGGAACAGGCCAGTATGCAGAAAGGCAACCTGAAGCAGTGCCGCCACAAAACTGATCCTCCCAGGCCCCACTGGGGTCCAGATTGCAACTTTGGCTGGCCCTTCTTTTGACCCCATGCCTGCTGCTATTTTATGTGAGAACTGGAAACTGGCATTTGTTTTTGCATTGCTGTGGATGAAAGGGTTGATGCATTGAAAATCCATCCGAAGCAACAACACTCTCGATTCGCAAAGCGGCACATTTGACAGTGACGGTGTACAGGATTTCCTTTCCTCCGTTGCTTTACATGTCAGTCGGACCAGCTGTCGGGTTTTGTGCCTCAATAGAACAGAAGCAGGCACTAAGAGGTTGGCCCGCTACTGACCGAGTTTGACCGAGTTTGGCCCAAACCAGCTCGGGCCCTGCGAAAAAGTGCTTTCACCGGGGGGTTCTTTTACCGGAGTTCACATTTTGTGGTTTTGTGGCATCTTGTTGTTGTAAATACCAGGGAAAGCCTGCTACACGGGAGCCAAGCTTCACGTGTTCGGCGGTACTGCAGAGCCACGGGCCTACGGGTCAAGTGGCTACCGATTTCCCAAACTAGAGCATCAAGGCTTGGCGCACCTTGGGGCTTGGCGCTCGCGCTGAACACAAGCTCGTCGAGACGGTCAGCCGGGGCAGAGCGGACGGGGTTGTGGCACTGTGCTGCCTCCGACTCAAGCTTTGCAAGCTGTGGTTGAGCGTCACGTTCCTGGACCAGGAGCGGCCTTTTTCTTCTTTCTTCGTTGCGTTCGTGGGGAGTCATTTACATGCAAATGAGTACCACACTGTGCCAGCTTTTCGCTACGTGACTCCAGAAGGGTCACTTTTTCCGCGCTTTCGGCGCGGCGCAACTCTAGTCGGTTGCACCTGTCGTTGGCAGTTGCTCACGAGTTCATAATCCGAAAAGGAATCGGAATCTTCGCTTTCTTGCTTGCGCCGATAGGTACGCCGCGATGCGGATGATACGAGCAGCCGGGAAGAGCCGGCGGGAGGGCGCGATCGTTGTGTGACCCGTGGAGGGTCGGCACCAGAATCAGAAATAGCTATTTATGCACAGCACGTAATGGGCCGTTATGCACAACGAGTTTCCCTAATTTTGCACGAGTGCCCCGCATTCGTCCATTTTCCCGGCGACCGGCGTGCGTTCCGACAAATTTTTGATCCGGTGAGAAGAAAGATGACGAAATCTTCCAGAAAACCTGTTCTCAGAGGGTGCCTATTCTGGTGCCCTCCCACACCCCCTGTCCTTCCAGGGCCAGTGAAAACCAACGCTTTTTCCAGGGGATCGATCCCTGCAAGCAGCCTTTTTGGACCGGTTTTGACGGGTGCAATGCGGGTGTAGTGTACGCTGCAGCAATGAAATGCCGACCAACCACAATAATCCGCCTACGTTTCCGGGTCTATTTGGCACCGTTCTCTTCACCCGAGAAACGAGCGAGCAAAAAGTCGTCGGAAAAAATTTGCTACGTAGACCAGCGGGAAAATATCACCACACTTTGCCAAAACCAGAGTCCACTGTTTGCCCATTGAAAAATGACCCAGGCTGGGTATCAATTCCGCCGAGGCACACTTTTGCCCACGTGGGAACCTAAATTTCCTTGGGGCTACAGGGTGCGCCAAACGCGCCGCGCCGCGCCGCGCCAAACGCGCCACCACACTGTGTGGGGGAAGGAAGGCGATTCGTAGTCCACCTGTTACGGGAAACCTTTGACATTTGAGTCAAAAATAAACGCAAAAATGTCCAGAAAATGGGTTTGGCACCTCAAATAAAACTTCAAAGTATCATGTGGTGGTGTTTGAGTGTGGGCAAAATTTTCGGGTTCTGGGCCAAAAAGTTGCTAAGTCTTTGGTGTTACCCTACACAACTTCTATCAAACTTCTATATTCAGGGGGGGTGTGTCACTTTTTATTTCGATATGTCAAAAATGACCACCCTATGGCAGCGCACACAGTCACCAAAGGTTTCACTAAATCGACCAATTTTTGATGCTATGCACGCAGGTGTCCCCGGTCTCTCTGTTCCCGAGGGTTTAGAAAAAAAAGATGACCCCCCTTGGACGCGTTCAACCCGATATAATTATATTTAGATCGGGAGCGCGTGTGGTACGTGTGATATGTGCATGTTGCTCCCGAGAAGACACGGAATGGAAAGATCGGTCACGAAATCGTCAGAATACGACCCAAAAAGGTTGTCCCCCATGGCCCCTCCTTTTGCACTTCACTTCACCAGGCATATTGCCATCCCCTATGAGCGCACTTCAGAACTGGGATGGCAGGTACTGAAGAACAGGGATGCTGCAAAATCTGCAGTGCGAAAACCTGGAGAAAGGTTGCTTCGTTTCCTCAGCCCGAAGTGAAGAAGAGACTGGTACAAGAGGATTCATCTGTTTGAAGTGCCTCCAGGAGTGTGGTGCCACGCGGAGGAAGTGCACACGACTACGACTGCAGCAACAACTACGACGGCAAGGTTCCAAAACGACTACTTGGACAGCGTCTTCAAGCTGTCCGAATTGGATGCTTGTTGTGAACGCTCCTGTCTATGCACCCCCCAGAAGTATTTTAGAACAACCCTCAGAAGACTTACCGAGCTAGCGGTTGTATTTGGCCACCTTTAGCTAAAATGCTGGTCGGGTGGCCGGGGGTGGGCAAAAGGCCCTAACCAATCCAGAAGCTCAGGACAGGCTCGACGCTCAACAGACATCCTGTCCTGAGGGCCACCGTGTGTATACCAGACGGAAAACTCTCAAATGCGAAGAGCTCAGTTGCAAAAATATCACACAAGCTTCAAATGCACCCTCGAAGGGCCTCGAGACCGCTAAGGAGGGGGCCGAACTTTTAAGCTTGGATTTCGACCAAATAACCAGGGAAAAGTTGAGAGCCTGGAGTTAAGGGGTTAAATGGATGAACCAGGGAAGGAACAAATCTGCACATAACAATGTCATGTACGTTCACGATGATCGTGAACAAAGTTATGCTGAAACAAGGAAAGATGGCAGCAGAAACCGCACCAGGGGCGACTGGCTGGGCGACTGGCTGGGCGACTGGCTGGGCGACTGGCTGGGCGACTGGCTCCGTTTTGCATCACAGCCGCGCCAAACCGACGGGCCACCGGCGTTGCTGACGTGGTCACCGTATTTCAAAACAGCCGCGGCAATCCCGCCGTGCACTGCTCGTAAGTGCCCAGTGCTATCTGGGAGCGGACAGCCAGCTGCCCAGCCAGTCGCCCAGCCAGTCGCCCAGCCAGCTGCCCAGCCAGTCGCCCAGCCAGTCGCCCAGCCAGTCGCCCAGCCAGTCGCCCAGCCAGTCGCCCAGCCAGTCGCCCAGCCAGTCGCCCAGCCAGTCGCCCAGCCAGTCGCCCAGCCAGTCGCCCAGCCAGCTGCTCAGCCAGCCGCCAGGACAACACCCTTGTGAGCTGGTGGCAGGGAAAGGCCGAGGCGAGCCATCCAGTGCATCAGCACAAGAAACGCAAGGTCGCTTGTACATAGGCCCCTTGCCAAGATGAACATCACAGGTGGTCAGAAAGTACTGGAGGTGTTGGCAAGGCCAGTGTCTTTACCTCGCCCGAAATGGGTCCAAAGGGCCGCGTGCAGCGCGAACCACAACCGCAGTTGGGCTTGCGCGCAGAAAACGGGAGTTCGGCTCAAGAAAACGTCAGCGTTGTGCACCATCATTATAACAATAAAAAGTGACACCCCCTACTCCATACAACTTCTATCAAACTTCTATAGGTAACACCATAAGTACACAAATGTTTTTTTTTTCAGAAATCCCACTGTACCAGGCAGTCTACCCGACGGTTACTGGCTGTTACTGGCAGTTACTGGCAGCGCAGACCTGTCAAACGCACCATAGACACATTTTCATTGTGCTGCACCAACCGGACAGATGCTGCCAACCGAGCTTTTCGTCATGGAACCACCCGGATTGCAAACAACGGGCGCCGGGGGTGTGTATGCTCTTCTTCCCGCAAACAACACGTGCAACGGCGTTCGGGTATGGATGCGAACCGAGTCCGTCGGCTCCACCGTCCCCTTCTACATCTCCTCGGATACTGACGGTTACTGGACCATTTCCAGTGACAGCGCTCTGGGTTCTCAAGTTCGAGGTATGCTTTTCACTGCTCCCGAGAGGCTACATCCTTTTTGCTCGCCTGCCCGAGTTAAGAACGTTCCATACCGTGCCCGTCTTTTCTAAACCTGAACTTGTACGGAAATGTCCATCCTGAGATACTTTCCTGCGATAGCTTCATAGTGGTTCTGCTTCTGGAGATCCATATCACCACCCAAAAAAAAAACAAAACGCGGCAGACACAACGACGACGGTATGCACTGATTACGGGGTGTACCTGCGATCGCGAACGCTTCATGGCGTCACCGATCCGAGTGCATCAGACGGATGGGAAAAGAACGGAGTGTTCTCCGCCGAGTACCGTGTGCAGCTAACCGGTTGCTCCAGCGACGTGCAGTGTTTGCAGCTGAATTGCCAAGAAGCGGAGGATGGCTACACCTGCGGAGACTGCGACCTGGTAGAAGCAGCATTGACCTGCGGCGGAAGCGATCACAAGAAACGTAACGTTCTTATCATCGTTGTTGTTATTGTACTAGTCGTTCTGATTGGGTGCATCGTGGCGTACTTCTATCATGACACCAGTGTTGTGACCCCGCGCAAGTCTCGCCGCTTTTCGCTGCCGACCACGGGTGTGAGTGAAAAGAGTGAGAACGTGATCGTCATCCTCCTGCAGAGGTACCGTAAAGCGTTCCTCCAATATATGGGCGCTCTCGGTGGCTGCATCGGCATGCATTACCCGGTGTTCTTCGTCGCCATCGTCGTCGTGCATATCACCATCATCGTGACGGGGCTGCAATTGGTTGATACGACGGCGCAGAGCAACGCCTGGGTTCCTGTGGGCTCCCGAGCAGAGAAAGAGCTGGAGTTTGTTGATGCTTGGACAGAAGACAGCAAACAATCCCACTATGCAATGATCATGATCGGTCCGGAGGACGACTCGAAGAGCGCTTTGAGCAAGCACTACATCATCGAATTGCTGGGCATTCTGCAGGAATTACTTGAGGTGAAAGTTCCGCTGAAGCACCCGAACGGCTCGTTCGCGATGATGGTAGGCTGGTCCGACTTCTGCACGTCGATCGACAATCCCCAGCTCGATCAAATCATGCCCGGGGCAAAGCCGTGCGTCAACCCAAGTATTCTTGACTGCTTCTATGAGGGTGGTTGGCAAATCGACGACGTCAGTCTCGGGCGCCCTTTGGCACCCGAAAACCAGAGCCTGACTTTTCAAAATCTGGAAAGGGCGTTCGAAATTGTTAAGATTGTTGCTCCTGGAGCCATGACCACATATACCGGGAGGCCATCGCTGTTCAACTTGTCCGAAGAAGAGGTAGTTGACCGCGTTTCGCGAAATGTAGATTATTGCGACCATTGGGTCGTATCCACGGGTCTGTCGAGATCGGAAATGCTGGGTTCCGTCGAGGACGACGGCATCCTTCACCCCGAGCTGAACAATGCCACCCGAGTAGTTTCGGCGAAACGGCTGATGGCGTTGTCCTTGCACTACTCTCCGAAAAGAACAAAGGAATTTCGGACACACTTAATGGATTTCGAAGAAAGTGTTCTCGAAGATGCGCTCTTTGATTGGTTTGAGGCTGTGGAGGATCACCTCGAGAACATAGACAACGATGAAGTGAACCACCCAGGGACACGCGTTAGCGTCTATCTCAGCGTTTCAGTAGACAAGATGCTTTCGGCGATTGGCGAAGGAAAGATCGAGTCGATTATCATTGGCTGGTTTCTGATGGTTGTGTACGTCGTTCTCACACAGCTTTCGGTGACAAACAAAGCAGAGAACCACGCGCTCATTGGTGTCGCCGGCATGTTGCTTGTCTTGCTTGCGAACCTCTCCGGCTTCGCCTTCATCGCCTTGATCGGTATCCCATGGAACTCTGTCATCCTGCAAGCTTTGCCGTTTCTGGCGCTTGGGCTCGGTGTGGACGACATGTTCTTGCTTCTGCACTACTACAGGGGAGTGCCCGACAAAGAACGGCCAACTCCGGCGGTCATAGCCGATTTACTGCGCATGGCCGGGGTGTCCGTGTCTCTGACGTCGCTCTGCAACGCTTGTGCATTTTTCTCCGGGATGGTGATTCCCATCCCGGCTCTCCGTCAGTTCTTGGCGGCCGCCGGGTTCATTGTCATCTTCAACTACACCACGATGATCCTAGCGTTCCCGGCGTTGCTCGCCTGGGAAGTAGGGCGAGATGCTAAGGTATGAATTGACTCAGGGAGAGTCTACGAGGGAAGATTGCAACTAGCCGTATATGCCTGCATCCCTCACACTACCCGACCCCATCCCAGCCTCCGGAGACCTTAACAAACGCTAGAAGATTGCAACATGCCAGAGTAGTGGACCGTGTATGGCGGACCCATCGTGCTTCAAAACAAACAAAGATACTCGCCTCACGACCGGCCGATTTCGAAGACAAGCCGTTGCTGCCATTCAGCGTCCACAAGTTCGCGTCGGTAGTTTATGCCGGGCAGATGAAGAAGACACCAGTAAAGATTGGCGTAACGGTGGTCAGCTTCGTGTTCGTGCTCGTCATGATCATCCTCCTGTCCACGTCGCATCCGCTTGACTACAATATGAAGTTCACCGACTTGACGCCGAAGGGAAGCTACCTTTCACAAGGGTTCTCGGTATGGGTTCTGTTCAACGTCACGAAAAATCGAAACCGAGACCTTATTGGTACCCCCGAAAACCGAAGTAGCGAAGTACGCAAGAACTCCGCACAAATTACGCACCCACAGACCCAGGCTATATAGCCTGGAACTAGTGTAATGGACCTTTCTCCGGAGGGGCTCACGCACTCAAAGATCGACTTATACGCACAAACTACGCAGGGATTCAACACACATTATCAACAAAATAAACAAAATGAAGAGTGTTCTCCGGTCGAGACGCCCCGCCTCCAAGTGGCGGATCCTGGGCACCTGGCTGAGAGGGCGTCAGCCTGGTATCCGGGTGCGGGAGGGGACAGGTCGGCCGTGGTTCGATACGGCGCGGCGAAAAACGAAGACGGCAAGATTGGCATCGCCGTCATCGCCGAAGGAAAGAAGGACCACGAGTCGTGGACCTTTGAAGAAGCTGTCGACTGCCTCGACATGGAAGAGGCGGAGCTGGAAGCGGCCTGCGTGGCGCTGGAGAGGGTGACACCGGGAGGCGCGGTGAAGCTGGTGGGCGGGATGGACAGAGTTAGACTCTGGATCTTGCGGCAGGTGGCGTGCCCGCACAGGCTGCTGAGAAGGACGAGGCGCGCGCAGCAGCTGCTCGGGGAAGCCAGGCGCAAGACGCGCGTGGAGATGCCCCGGACAGAGGGCGATGTGGATGGGAAGGTGCGGGAAAGAGCGGTGGAGGCAGCGTGCAAGGGCGGGCAACGCGAGACGCGGAAGAGGAATCTGGAGGAAAGACTCGACATGTTCGGTCTGGAGGAGCGGGACGCGGGGGCACAGGGCGACTGTCAGTTTCGTGCGGTATCGTACGCGATACACGGGACGGCGGCTCACCACGCCCAGCTGAGGAGGCTGGCGGTGGAGTCTTTGGCCGCCAGAGACATCACCGGCCGGGTCGAAGGCTGCGCCAAGCAGTACCTGGCGAGGATGGCGCGCCTTGGAACGTGGGGCGACCACCTCACGCTGCAGGCGCTGGCGTGGGAAGTCGGGCGACGGGTGGTGGTGTTCGAGCTGGCGCCCGACGACACCATGCGCGCGACAGTGCTGTGGCCAGGAGAGACGGGGAAGGTAGGCGACCTGGTGCTGGACGAGCGAGACATCAAGCTCAGTTACACCGGGTCGCACTACAGGGCTGTGCGTTGGAGGGAGGAAGGGATGGCGGCGCCGGTACACGCGGCGCAGGTTACGCCCCAACTGAACGTGGGGCTCCCCCTGAGGACGAACAACAGCGGACCGGAAAGGCCGACGCGGCGTCTTCCAATAGGCTGCCTGCGCGGAGCGGAGTGGAAGGTAGAGACGGGGGAGGCCGAACACTACAACCGGAGCGCGGCCGGAGTAGTGGTGTGGCGTGGCGAAGCGCTGGGCGCTACCGCCTTCGCACGGAAGAACGCACGGGCGGCAGTGGTGACCACATTCCCGGTTCCCGTGCAGCACTCCGAGGAGCGGAGCATCACCTGGAGGGGCGAGGGGACGGCGAGGACGCTGTCAGTTTGGGTGTCGTCACAGGCACCTCTGGAGGCGTTCTACGACGCAAAGGAGCCAAAGAGGAGCTGCCGGGGAGAGAGCGCCCAGGTCGTGGTGCAAACGAAGTTGGGGGAGGGGGAGACACGAGAAGGGGTCTACCTCAGGATGTCGAAGCATTGCAAGCGGGTGCTAACCAGGTTCAGGCTGGTTGGTTCGACAGCTGAGGGCATCTGCTTCGTCTCGCCGGCGGAGGCGGATAAGGTGTTGAAGAGCTCGGGGGAGAGTGGGATCTTCGTGAGGGCCTTGCACGAGGACAAGGAGAGGAGCCGCCTGGGAATGGTTTGGGTGGATTCTGAGGAGGAGGCGTCGAAGATGGCGGGTGTGTTGAAGAGCGGAGGTATTGCGACGATGGGCCTCGGAAAGGGAGCGGACGGGAAGGTGGCAGTGCGTGTGGAGAGGGGGAAGATGGACGAGGCTTGCAGAGCGCTGGGCAGGACGAGGAAGTTTACGGTCGAGGGGCCCCCTCTGGATATGACGGCGGATGAGGTCGTGAGGTCATTGGGGGAGCAGGGTTGGCAGGCAGAGGCAAGGGAGGCGAGAGAAAGCAGGAGAGGAAGAGCAGTGTGGCTGGTCGAGGCACTGACAGCGCCGCCGGCAATGGACCTCGAAGTGCAGGGGGAGCTTTGGCTCGTGAGTCAGTCGATGTCGGCCGGGGTGGCGCGGGGGTCGGTCTGGGACGGGTCTCGGTCTTTCATGAAAAAATGGGAGACGGGGCGGAAGGAGGTCCAACCCGCTACGGGGCAGGGCAGGGTGTTTCGGAGAGAGGAGTTTCCGGTGTTGGGGAGTGCGGCGCAGCCGGGGAGCAAGGCGCGGGAAGGAGCAAAAAACGACGGCGCAAAAAACGACAGAGGAGGGGGCTGGGGAAACATCCCTCCGGGAGCGGCCGGGGGTGCAGGGAGTCCGACGGTGGCGATGGAAGAAATGCTCAAGGGACTCTTCGAGGGGCTCGCAACAAAGCTGACGGCGTGCTTAACCGGCAGAGGAGAGAGAGACACAGGGATGGGCGAAGTGGACACGACGAATGGGGCGGAGGTGGTGAGGCAGAGGGAGCAAATGGAAGAGATGCGGAAGGAAATGCGGCTCCTGAAGGAGGAAAACGAGGGGCTCAAAGCCAGCCTGGAGGAAATGAAGGAGATGAGGAAAGAGCTCAGCGAACAACGGAGGGAGAACGAGGAGATTCGGGAGACCGTACGAGAGTTCAGGGAACAGGTGAAGCCGGCGGCACACCAGAAAGGTGGCAAGGACGCGGAAATGGGCAGCCAAGCCTCCTCGGATGGGGAGGAAGGGACGAAGAGGAAGAAGCAGAAAGGTGGCAACGCCAAGGGGAAGCAGAAGTAGACGCACCGGAGCCCGTGGTCGTGCTAGCTCTTAACGGCGCAGTCGGGGGCGCAGCAGGTTCGCACCGCCCCCCTGCTGACGGTCATCGTACGTACGGGGACGAGGGCCACTTTGGTGACGAATTCGATGGGATGCGGCACTTGTTCTTCCGCGGCCTCCCGGCTGCTGGCAACCGCGTCGACGGCCAACGCGACAGGCGCGACGAGACCGTCACACCCGGCGGTAGGGGCCCCTCGGACGTGCTCTGTTTTGAAAGCGGGTTTATAAGGGTGCGGCACTCATTCTACGGCGGCCTGCGCCGCCCCACTGCTGGCGGCGTGTTTTACTGTGGAAGCCGAATTGAAGCGGTGCAGCACGCATTCTACGGCGGCCTGCACCGCCCTGCTGGCGACGACTTTTATTCGGGAAGCTGGTCAGCAGGGGGGCGACACTCGTTTTACGGCGGCCTGCATCGCCCCCCTGTTGGCAACGGGTTCTACTTGGGAAGCCGGTTTAAGGGGGTGCGGCACGCATTCTGCGGCGGCCTGCACCGCCCTGTTGGTGGCGTGTTCTACTCGAGAAGCAGGTCGGCAGGGGGGCGGCACTCATGCTACGGCGGCCTGCACCGCCCCACCGCTGGCGACGTGTTTTACTGTGGAAGTCGGATTAAAACGGTGCAACACGCGTTCTACGGCGGCCTGCACCGCCCGGTTGGCGACGTGTTTTACTTGGGAAGCAGGACAGCAGGGGGGCGACACTCGTTTTACGGCGGCCTGCATCGCCCCCCTGTTGGCGACGTGTTCTACTTGGGAAGCCGGTTTGAAGGGGTGCGGCACGCATTCTGCGGCGGCCTGCAACGCCCTGTGGGCGGCGTGTTTTACTTGGGAAGCAGGTCAGCAGGGGGGCGACACTCATGCTACGGCGGCCTGCATCGCCCCCCTGTGGACGACGTGTCCCACTTTGGAAGCAGGTTTGAGGGGAAGCGGCACCCATTCTTCGGCGGCCTCCCTGTCGACGGCAGCCACGTCAGACACGGCACGACTCTCGCAGCCGACAACGATGACCCCAATCCCGAAGAGGGGTTACACAAGGACGTCGGAAGGGGATCTCTGCTGACGTGCGGGGATGTGCACGAGAATCCGGGACCGGCGGTGACAGGGCTGATCGCCGCCTCCGCCAATGTCACGTCCTTGCTCGCGCACCCAGAAGTCCACACAATGGAAGCCTGGGGAAGGAAGGTGGATTTGCTGGCTTTGCAAGAGGTGAGGGTGTGCGAGAGGGACAGGGCCCAGGCGGAGGGGGAAGCCCGAAGTAGAGGGAAGAGGCTGGTTTGGGGACGCATGCAGGGCCAGACTCGGATAAAGACGGCTTTGCGGACGGAGTACGGGGGAGTAGCGTTCTCCGCGGCGACCGAACTGCCCGCGCGCGCGGTTCCGCCGGGGGAACTGACGAAGCGACATTGGGAGAAAGGTAGATTTGCGCACGCACAGGTGGCGTACGGGGACGGGAGGAGGAGCCTCTCCATGATGTCGATCTACGGGGTCGTGTCAGATGAGGACGCAACGGAGGAGATCCTGGCGGATACCCTCAGCTACGCGGCCACCCTAGGAGACGTGCCAATTCTCATCGCGGGGGACTTCAACGTCGAGCCCGAGGAAAGCCCGATTTTGAACGCAGCCGTCCAATCCGGGAAGTGGGTCGATGTCGGCAGTACGTGGGCCAAGCAGTACGCCCAACAACCTGCGGCCACGTGCATGGCGTCGAAGAAAGGAAGGCGTATAGACGCGATATTCGCGAACTCGGTGGCGGCAGTGGCGATATCGGGGGTGAACGTACTGACAGCCGAGTCGATACCGACTCACAGGCCAGTCGTGGTGAGGTTGGATCTCGAGCGGTTGGAGCAGCGCTACCCGCAACTGAAGCTACCGAGGACCTTCCCTGTCGCAGATTGGAGCGCGATGGACCCCGAGGAAGAATTCGGCATGGCGGAGAAATGGGCCAAGGAAGCTGCACACCGGTATCGAGCCGCGCAGGGGGTCGACGCGAAATGGAAGACGGTGTGCGATGCTGCAGAACAGTACCTGCTGGAGAGGAGTGGAGGGCTACTGGAGAAGCCGCGCCAATACGTCGGGAGAGGGCAGCAGGCGGGAGAGTGCGTGCGCAGCCCTGCGGCGAGGCAAGTTGACGGAGAGGCGGATGCGGATGACCGGGACACGAGGGCGAGACTCGGCTCCTGCAGAAGACTCGAGGAGCTGGTGCGGCTGGGAGAGAAGCGGGACACCTGCGGCCAGCCGAGCACGGAGGAGATGAGAGTGTGGAGAAAAGCCCGCAGGGCGGGCGTCAAGCACGTTGATTCGCGCCTGTGGGAGGAGGCGAACCCGCCTGCACTGCCTGAGCTGCAGGCGCTCTGCGGCATGTTGAAGAAGGAGCACGAAAGGACGCGGGCGGCGAGGAGAACAAAAAGGCTGGAAACGTGGAGGGGGGAGATGCGTCGGGCGATCGACGACAACCCCAAGCGTGTCTACGACTGGTGCAAGCAGCCGGAGAGGCACAGCACCCTGTTCGTCGAGAGGGGAGATGGGTCGGTGACCGCCGATCTCCATGAGATGGATGAGATCCTGCGAGGCGAGAAGGCGTGGGGAGGCGTGTTCCAGATGTACAAGGAGGTACGGGAGCCGAAGTGGGAGGACTTCGTGCGAAGGTATGGCAAGTACGTGAAGAGGGGAGCTTGCGAGGACCGCCCGTTGACCGGAGAAGACCTGAGCGCGACGCTGAAGAAGATGAAGGCGCGGAAAGCCGGGGGGATGGACGGCTGGCGAGTGTGCGAGTTGAAGACGCTGCCGGTGCCTCTCCTCGACGTGATTGCGCTGGCGCTGAACGACGTGGAGGGGGCCGGCAGCTGGCCCGAGGTGGTGGCGCAGGCGCTGGTGGTGTTGATCCCGAAGGGGGAGGGTCCGCAGCCTCTCGAGCAACGCCCGATCACGATAACGAGCGTTATGTACCGCCTCTGGGCGGCGACGCGCCTCCGTTTCGTAAGGGAATGGCAAGAATCATGGGCGCACCCCGATCAACGCGGTTTCAGGAAGAAGGGAAGGACGCAGGAGGTGTACTGGCTCTTGGCGGCGAAGATGGAAGCGGCTCTGCTGAACGACGAGGATCTTTTCGCCGTGGCGTTCGACTACAGCAAGTGTTTTGACCGCATACCGCAAGAGATCATGTTGAAGCTTGTGGAAGACATGGGACTGCCGCCATCAGTGTTGAATGCAGTGCGGGGCATGTACCGCCAGCTGAGGCGACGGTTCAAGCTTCCGGCGGGGCTGGGGAAGGAGTTCAAGGCGACGAACGGGATTCTGCAGGGCTGTCCGCTGAGCGTAATCTTCCTGAACGCGCTCGTGTCGGTCTGGATGTATCTCGTTGAAGAGGAGGTCCCGGGGGCCGAACCGCAAGCATTTGCGGATGACACCGAGGTCGTGACGAGGACGAAGCCGGATATGACGCGGGCAGTGGCTCTGACGGAGGAGTTTTGCGGCGACACGGGTCAGCGACCCAACGCCCGCAAGAGCAAATGGACGGTAGTGAGGGCTAAGCGTCCGCCGGACGAGGAGGAGGGCGGTAGGAAGAGAAAGCGGAAGAGCGAAGCCGAGGCCAACCCTCGGATAGCCGGCCAGGAGGTCGAGAAGGTGGCGTGGTTGAAGTGCTTGGGGGCAGGTTTGGGTACCGACGGAGGCGCCCAGAAGGTCTTGTCGAGCAGGTTGGACGAGGCGTCCAAAATCGCGAAGAGGGCGGGCAAGTTACCCCTGCCGCAGGAGAAGAAGGAGAGGATCTACGCTTCGGTCGTGATCCCGAAGGCAATTTACGGGGTAGAGGTACAGGAGCCGGAGAAGAAGTGGCTCGCACAGTTGACAGCTGCAATTGAAAGGGGACTTGCAGGTAGGGATAGGCGGGGACGTTGCGCCGCGATTAGCCTCTCGCTCGTGAGGAAGGGTCACTTGGTGGATCCACCGGTGGCCGTGCACTACCGACGAGTCATGACGTGGATGGCGCTGATGAAGGACTCGGAGAGGTGTAGGGCGCACATGCAAGCGGCGGCCCGCGTCTTTCCCTGCCCGAGCACCTCGGGGCCGGTACACTTGCTTGACGGGACGTTAGAGGCCATGAAGTGGCAAAGGACGGGACCGTGGTCGATCCGAATTCCCGACGACCATACAGACGAGACGGAGACGGGCGACGGGCGAGGGAAGGAAGTCGATCTGAGGACACTGGACGACCTCAAGGAGCTGGGGCACCTGGCGCGCGAAGCCCTGAGGCTCTGGCGGTGGCGGAACATCGACAGGAAGAACCTGGAAGGGATTGGTGAGGGCGTGGACCGCAACGCAACGCTGCGACTGCTGGAAGTAGGGCGCGGGAAAGGGGAGGCTAGGGAAGAGCGCGGAGCGACTGCCGTCAACCTTAGCGCGTATGAACGAGGTGTGCTCAGGCACATCATGGCGGATGCAGTGCTGCCGCAGACGCGGTTGCACCAACGGAAGATGCAACCGAGCGCAACGTGCAAGTACTGCGGAAAGGAAGACGAGGACCACCTACACATGTGGTGGCGATGTGGAGAGTGGGACGCCATACGAACGACGTATGCGGTAACCGCGCTAGAATGGCAGAAATGGCCGAAGTGTATGTCCGTTTGCGGGATCAAACCGAAGAAAGAGAGAGGAGGTGAAGGAGCAGGGGCATGGGTCTGCAGGGGCTTGACGCGCCAACTTGTCAACAGTGTGCAGGGCATGATGGTCCAGATCACCCTGGAGAGGCAGAGGAGGGACAAGAAGCCGGTGCAGCGGGAAAGCGACGGACGTGGGCTTGCATATCCTTGGGAGTGGGCGCCGCAGGAGACGGAAGTGATCCAGAATTCACTGGCGGACTACATGCCCAGAAACTGGAAGCATGGAAGGGCGCTATACTTAGCGCTGGCGCAATGGCTGGCGAGTCTGCGTTGGGCCAAGAGCGAGGAAGAGATGGCGGTGACGTTCATAGAACTCGCCGTTGACTTTGAAGTCGAATCCGGAATGGACCTGCCGCGACGCGGACAGAAGGCGGTTGGGCCGGAAGACGCAGAGGACGGAGAGGAGGACGCAGGCCAGAAAGGGGAAGCGCATGGAGGAGCTGCGCTCGCGGGAAAAATGAGGACGCTGTTGGGGATGCTCAAGACGCTCCAAGGAACCCACGATGGGGAGCTTTTGCCGGCAAGAAAGAAATCAATAGGTTGGCTGCGGCGGCTCGGCGCGTCAGGACGGTGGACGGAGGGTCTGGAGAGGCGCTGTATCCTGGGCAGAGATACCCTGCAAGCGCTGCGAGGGCTCGAGGTGTCGGCAGGAGAGTACACGAAGGCAGAACACGGAAAGGTACAAGCAGAGCGCAGGGAAGACGGGGAGAGACTAGGAAAATTCGATTTCAAAAAGTGGTACCCATCGGACGAGGAAAGGGGGCGACGGGCCCAGAAGTGGTTCACCTTAGCGGAACAGGAGAATCAGGCGGGACGAGGAGGGAGGAGCTCGAAGAGGAACACCGCCCAGGGCAAGGAAGTGTCACGAGGTGCGCCGGAGGCAGAGGGCGCGAACCAGGATACGAAGGCGGAACAGCGCGCACGAGGACGACCGGCTCTGAAGAGGCCCGCGCCGCAAGCGACGCGGGCGGCACGGAGTGCCAAGCAACGTAAGAAGGAAGACGAGGAGATCCAGACAGCACAGCAGGACGCCCGAGCTGAGGCGGCCGACGGACCACAGAGGCGAAAGGCAGAACAGGAAAGGCAGGCGCGGTCGGTACGAGAAGCGGCAATCGCGGATAAGGCAACGAGTACAGAGCAGCCGTCGCGCAGAAAAGCAGTAAAGCGACCCGCGTCGCAGGTGGCACAAAACGTGGGAGCCCGTGCGGCAGGGAGTGGAGACGAGGTGATGCAAGACGAAGGGGAAGCGCGAAGCCCCCAGCCCGGACGGACCAACAAGACGCAGGACCAGGCGACCAAAAGAAGGAGGGGGACGCGACCCAGAGACCCGGGCTAAGTAGCTTGGAACTAGTGTGATGGACCTTTCTTCGGAGGGGCTCACGCACTCAAAGATCGACTTATACGCACAAATACGCAGTGTGATGGGCCTTTCTTCGGAGGGGCTCACGCACTCAACGTTCAACAAATTCACACAAACTACGCAATACGGGGTTTCGGGGGTACTACTTATCGTCGTGTTCACTCGCTTGCTCTGCTTGCGTCTACGCTCACACCTTCATCGTGTCCCTAAACGCAGCACATACCATACCGGGTGGAGGAGTCAACTGTGCGGCCAAAAATGTCGGGTGTTGTTACACCCGCAAATCCAGTGTGAAATCCGGCGTGACACCCGCAAACCCACGGTGCAACCAGTGTGTCACCCCGCAAATTCCACGTGAAATCCAGCGGACACCAGTGTTCGCGGTTGGGGTAAAAAGTGGCCGATTTCGGCCAGTGGCTTATATGGGTCTGGTGCTCGGACCAAGTCCGAGCAGGGGGCTATGCACTGCAGCGGTTGGGTGAGGTAAGTTGGGCATTAGCTTCCCATTCCAAATTCCGTCAGCTGACGGAATTGGGAAATCCGGGCGGCTCAAAAAATAAAAAAAAGTGCAAAAACGACCTTTGATGAAAAAGGTCGTGGGGGTCCGGTGGAGGCGTGGGTTGCCATGGCGATCAAGGGCTGGGCTGGCGGTCAGGGGCTGGGCATCGGTGGGTCGCCGCTGGGCATGGTGGGCTGGCTGGCAGAAGTGGGGCTGCCGCGGGAGCTGAGCCGAGTGAGAGAGTCGAGGCTCAGAAGCAGCCCGGAGTTCTTGACAGATTCTTTCCGAGTTGACACAAGTGCCTTGTTAAGTAGCCACTAGTGGCTATCTTGTGGCTGACAGCTATGATTCAGGACAACTTGAAGTCGAAGTTCAAAACTGCGAAACTTAGGCCGTCATCTGAAGGCGCTTTCTCGCGCTCAAAGCTCGTGGGTACAACTATTCCGCTACACGAAAGCTAGAAATAATTCGGGACCGACGTCTGAAAGCATACAAAACCTAGGGATGCCTTCATTACACACACAGACCACCGCAAAAAGATTTCTTACCTTTTCTTATCCCTCAACCAGCACCAATAACAACGACCCCCTACCCCTCATTGATTCAGAATCAAAAAATTGATCTCCGGTTCGTGGTGACGTGGGGGTTGGCAGGGCTGCAGCAAAACCGACTCGTAACCCCAGGTTGCATGACCTTTAGGTAAACCCTACTCTGCAGGATCTCGAAGAACACTTCCGGAACCAGCGCATGAGCCACGAGATGGTGTTCGCGGAGGCCGATTTGCCAAATCTGCAAGTTGAGATTGCCCAGCTTATGGCCGTCCTCGCCGATTCGAAGTGGGCCAGCCGTGACGTGGAAAAGTCTCGCACGTGGATGTACTGGATGTATGACTACACGCGCACGCTGAGGGACGTCAACAGGTACGACAACGCGACCGGATTCCCGTATGTCAATTCATCGGATTTCTACGGACACTACCACGCGTGGCGCGACCCGAAGGTGTCGGGACTCAATGCGATTGCAGCGCAAGTGACGGACGGCTTCGGCTACCGCTGGGGCATCGACACGTACGCTGTGGAGAACACGGTCCAAAAAAGCTTCATCAAATACACGCTGAACATGAAACTGCTCCAAACCCCATCGGACTGGATCGACCACACCGAGGACTACCACAGCATCGCGGAGTCGTTCATAGGCGAAGGCAAGGCCTTCCCGGAGCCGTCGGGGATGTATCTCCAAATGGAGGAGTTCGCGTCGCTGAAAAAGCACTTTTGGACCGCGTTCTTCTTGGCCGCCGCCGTCATCTTCGTGTGCGCGATGATCATTCCCGTGTCGTTCCGGGGGGCGGTGATTATTGCTGCGACCGCTATGATGGCGACCATCGAGGTGGCCGGGCTACTGATGGTGTTTGACATCGGGTTCAGCTCCTTCGTCGCGGTGGCGCTGCTGATCGGGATGGGCGTGAGCGTCGAGTTCAGCGCGCACGTTGTCGCCGGGTTCGAAACGACGCCGGGCGACAGGGAGCAGCGCACGCAGCACGCCATCGCGCACACGTTCGTTCCTGTGGCCGAAGGCGGGATCTCCAGCTTCTTGTCGTTCATGCTGCTCGCGTGGTCGCCGTTCCCGTTCGTTTTCAAGTACTTCTTCGTCGTGTTCCTGATCGTCATCCTCGTCGGTCTCCTGCACGGTCTCGTGTTCCTGCCAGCACTCGTCGGCCTCGTCGGCTCCACCGGCGGCTCCGACGAAGCCGCGCTGCGGCCTCGCAAGGGAAGTATCGGCTCCTTCGGAAGGCGCATCAACGTCGAACCCCCCGAGAGCATCAGCGTCGTTCCCCAAGGCAAGAACCCGCTGGAGGCGCGGTCGGATCACTCGCTCGACCAGAAACAGGTTTCTCAGTCTTACCTTTCCAACAAAACGCACACTAGTATCCAATACCTCAAAGGAACCTTTACGATGGTCCCCCGGAGGCTTCAGAACCCCGGATCTCTAAAACACGATACCTTAACGGAACCCTTTCGACGATGGTCACTCGAAGACTTTAAAACCTCGGATCTCTACGATGGTCACCCCCGAAGACTTTAAAACCTCGGATCTCTAAGTGGACTTACACTCTAAAACACGTTACCTTAACGGAATCCTTTCGACGATGGTCACCCGGAGATTTTAAAACCCCGGATCTCTCTGTCTAGAATACGATACCTTAACGGGACCCTTTCGACGATGGTCTGGAGATTTTAAAACCCCGGATCTCTAAGTGGACTTCCACTCTAAAACACGATACCTGAACGGAACTCTTTCGACGATGACCACCCCTTTATAACCCCGGATCCTCAAGCGAACTATCACTCTAAAAAATCAAGTTGGACAGCGACCCAGTAACAGAACAAAGTAAAGCTACGCATACCACTCTCATGAAGGTCTAAACTCGATCCGAGAACGCAGGACGCAAAAAGCGTGCCTGTTCTGTGACGCCTGTCCATGGCATCGGACTTGGGAGCAAAAGCAAACGTGGTAATATGGGTAAACCACAATTTGTGTGTGTGTGTGTGTGTGTGTGTGTGTGACATTATGAATTGCCCACGGCAGCCAATTTGTTTTCCAGGCGTTTGCTGTCATTTAGGCCACAACGTTTTGGGACGTTGGATACAGGAAGAAAAGTAGTTTGACCGCCGAACGCAATAGCGGTGCATGCGATCCGGTGCACCCGTTGGAAGTAGAAACAATGGTCATGAACCTTCTGCTTGTGGTAAAAACGGTGCTCAGGAACTCGTACTAAATAAACCTCGGCAAATGGCGCGCGTGCTAAGAAAAGCACAGCAAACGGGCTTAAGTCGGCGCTTGTACTGAAAACAGTTGGACTATTGAGAAAACTCTGTGGCGAGACACTCTCGTCCTAACGCGCTTGAGCTTGGCACACGGTACGAGTAAGGAACACATTCAATCGGGTTTCGCCGAAGTCCAGTGCTTGAAGTTGCAAACATCGCTGCACTGGAGTTGCGTGAAAACGTCTCGGCACGTGTGCCAACTGAGGCCACCAGATCGAGGCCAATGCTGTCCTACAACGTGGAATCACCAGCCACAGAAAAGACTCACTGCGAACGATTTTTGATGGCGAACGAACAGCGCATCCGCAATCACAGGAGCCTACGAAAGTAATACAACGTCACCGAACACAGGTTGCAGAAAACGTAGAAGTATTTGACGAGAAGGAAGCTAGCGACGCCAAAGACTAATACCCCTGTGTCTCCATCGCTCGCACTGTTTGTGGCGCCTCAAAGCAGGCGATGTTCCGATTTCTTCACTCCGTGTGTATAATGTTCCCGACGAACATGTCCGTACCTCAAATCCTCATAATACCCATATGAGGTCACCGGTGTCCGAAGCGAACTTCTGCTCTAAATGATGGAATGTCGTGTTCCAACCAGCCCTCGGTGAAACCGTGTTGCTGTCTCGATAGGGAATCGCCGCCTTCTAGGTGCAGTTTTCGTGGCTTGTGAGGTCACGTATCCCTTTTTCCTCGCTTCTGAGAGAGTGAACGAGTACATATAGCTGAGGACTGAGCATACAAAACGAGTCAATGCCACAGAGCATAGCATGCACTGCCCGCAAATCTTCCATGCCCTCCCCTTTCCCAGAACCGATCCAATTCCATCCATCACCTCCTCCTGTTTCCCTCTCTCCCGCTCAAGGAAAATTCTCTCCTTGACCTTTACACCGCCCGTGTCTGTTTCTACGCACCCTTCAAATGACGCCACCCAGTCATCTCCGTTCTCGTTGCCCTGTATCGAGGATCTTACCTGTCTGCACTTTGCAGCGTTGCCGCTGGGTGTTGGCACCGGACGTAATTAGGTGGGGCGCAGGTAGGGCAGGGTAAAAATATTTCCGCAGTCGGTCGTTAACAACAAGGCAACCCTGCCAACAGCTGCTGCCTACAGCTGTTCTTCGCCGAGGCAGGCCCTACCTGCCTGGCATTTTTTCCTGGTGTCACCGTCAGGGCATTCGCTTGGTTTCCGGCCCATTTTCCAAATTTGGACCGCTAACGGCTTGTTGCGTCTCTTCACTCAGAGTGGGCTCAACACAGCGCGACGCGACGTATCTTCACGACAGTGCTGGACCCTGAGTGCCTCGGATTGCACATTGGCCGCCTCTGCCGGGGGCCTGGGTGATGGTGTAGTGCCATTTCTTTTCTTCTTTGATCATAGGTGTCACGGCAAGATTTGGCAGCCGCTGCTTAACAAAATCAATGCAAACAGCAGTGCATGCTAATCCATGTGGTTCATGTACTTAAAAGAACTCAATGCTTAACAAAATTTGACGTGGGCGGCTTTAGATTTACATCTGAATGACACCTCAACACAAAACAAGTTGTCGACAACAAACAAGTAAAAGAATAAAACAAAACTACGCACTTCTTTCCCCCCGCCGGCTTTTCCATATTTGGACTGACAGTCCAACTGTGGTTATAGAAGCTAATCCCCTGGTCACAGTGGTGTACCCATACCCAATCACATAGCGCATCCTGGCTGCAACACGAAAACCCTTCGTGAATAAGGGTGTCACGTGGACGAAACAGGTATTGGCAAATGAAGTACAGGCCCTACTGGACCTTTCCGCAAAATTAATTGCGGCAGGAGACTTGCATTCGAGTCTCAGCCAATAAGAATGGGCCTTCTGGCCTAGCGTTCGCATCACTCGGAAAAATCAGTCAGCAATGGCTCGGCATTGCGCTTGCAGAAACTGCCGCGTGGGTACCTTGCTCCACTTATTCTCTTCCAAAGGACTACATCCCGCCTCACGTCATGTCAACTTCTACCGACTTCTTGCATGGAGGGAGGCGGGGTCGAAAGAGATTGAACATCATTCTGTTTATGGATTTATATGCCCTTAGTCAATTTTGTCAGCTGACAAAAGTATCAAAGCCTGGTCCGCTGTTCCGAGTTCGAAACAACTGGTTCAGACTCGTTTTAGAGCTGTTTGGCTGGTCGGGGAAGCAGTTCGAATGTATAATTATACGGAGGTGGCACAACTGCAGTTGTTCGTGTGCCGCTTTTGATATGCGTGCTCTTAAGTAAAATACCAAACGATACGTTCAGCCACACCACTTACATCGCAACTAGAATGACAGAGACATCGGCGACCGCATCCTGAACCCAACCGTCCTACTTGGGCGGTTCAGTCTCCTACACACATTGCATGTGACTAAATAAAGAATACCTTCCCAACGAAAAGGCGTGGAAAAGACGCCGGGAGTAAAATAAGTTGTCGGTCAACCAAAGGAAGGAAATAAATGAATCGAACCTGCGCGGTTCTTGTCGTGAAGGTCAGCTTTCCATTTCGACTCGAATCTTGGCAAAGGCCACGCATAGTCCTTCTGCGTCGTCCTGTCCTTTTTTTTTTCTTTCTCCAATAAGCAACGCACCGCATTGCCATGCGGCAAGCCAATTCTCAGACTTTCCAGGGGAAAGAAAGTGTCATGCTCAGCTCTTTTTCCATTACCGCGGACCGAGCAGCGAACAGCTCGCGCAGTGTGGGCACTAAAGTAGGATGGTCTAGGTAATTACGGAGGGAAGTTATAGGACAACAACCCCCTCTATGGTTGTGAGAGCTGCCGCCATCAACCCGAAGCCGGTCCATACCTACACACCCACGAGTATGGTAGCGTTGCACCAGCTCGTCATCCCTCATAGTACCGAGGTGCTGTGGATACCACCAGCATACCACGATAGGTGCTAGTGGATGGTGGTTGTGTGTACACACCCACGAGTATGGTAGAGGTCCCCGTGATATACCGTTGTTTGCTGTGAATGTTTGCAAAGGTTCTGTGGCGATGGTCTGCCACCCAGATGGCCACTACCTCTTCGTTCGCACCGTGTCGCGCTTCCGGCGCCTGCACTCATTCGTATCGTCTTCTCGCAGTCGCTTTGCGTCCCTTCCTTGCCGATGTTCATGCTGCTTCTGTACCTCCTGCCTTCGATTTCAAATTGGCGTTGAGCACTCTTCCGTTGGAGGGCCGTCGCCTTTCGTCTTGTCGTTTTGCCGGCGTCAGCGCCGGTGTTTTCCTTGCTGGTGATGGAGTCGGTTCCGGAGTGGTGCTTTTTGCGTCTTCGGGAACACTGCTCGAGGCGTGGTCGACTGAGGCCGCCGCCGGTCCCGCTTCTTGTGCGGCGTCTCACGGATTTTCCGAGGGAATCTTGAGGCTTGCCGAATCTACACACAGGGTGTCTGTTCTACGGGGGAAACAATTTGTTTTCCCTCCCACCCGCCCAGTTGCAAGAATGGCGCGACGCCGGGGTGAATTTGTCATCCGTTTTCCTAGCCGTCCACGAGTACTTCGTGAGAGCCGGCGCCGAGATCCCTCCCACCTTGCCCCCGTGACCCCACAGAGTGTCCAAAGTACCCTTGGGGTATCACCCAGATGGCCCGCCCTGCGACTCGCCCCTCTGGGTGTGGCGGGCGCCGGCGAATCCTCGCGTTTCCTGCGACTTTGCTTTTGCTCTCGAGACCGGGTTTCGCGCTTCGTCCTCAACTTATTTCGGAAGTACC
This sequence comes from Diplonema papillatum, assembly GCA_030068145.1. Classification (NCBI taxonomy): domain Eukaryota; phylum Euglenozoa; class Diplonemea; order Diplonemida; family Diplonemidae; genus Diplonema; species Diplonema papillatum. The sequence goes on along the minus strand of JAPJBO010001116.1, from coordinate 16,096 downwards.
GGCACCACGTTGGCGCGCTTCACTTGCTTCGGCGGAGGCGCTGCTGCCGCGGGGCTTATCAGCTCCGCTTTCCGCTTCTCTGCCGTCGATCCGACCTCTCTCGCTACCACACGCGGTGACAAACAACTCTGAGCAGCAGAAGATAGTGTTCCACAATGGCAGGCATTGCGCTGCAGTTACAGGGGATAGGTGGACCGGCTTACGCCAATCGGCAGACCGTCGTGACCTCTATGTTGCAGCACGATCCGCCTTCGCCCTTTCCGCGAATTCTTAGGAAGATTCCATAAAAGAATGGACCCCCGCGCAAGCACAGAGCACAGAGCGACCTCTAAGTAGTCGTTCGTTTTTCGGACATAGCGCAGTACGTGTCATCTGCCGTGTTGGTATTGGATACACCCGCCTTTGAATGCACCTGTCGACGGCTCAGCACGCGCCAGTTGAGAAAGCAACTCTCTGCCTTAGCCGAACAGCACCACAGCATCTTATTCCGACACTTGTCGTGACCTCGTGAGTACCATCAATTCGTAGCAGGATAATATTCCTAGAAATCCAGACAAGAATGCCGAGCACGTACGCCCAAACGAAAGGCTGGTTCCCATTTGATTTCGAGAGTCTGACACCGGGGCAGTTGTTGTGCTGGAAGTGGACGAAGCAGGAACTCTCGCACCTGCTTACAGTGCCAGATCGAGAGCAAGCACTGCAAGACGTTGTCGTCTGCCTTTCGGGCTACGCCGATGTGGATCGCGATGAGGTTATCGCAGACAACGCCTTCAGTAGCCCGAAGCTGCTGTATGCGTACAACGGTATCTCGAGTATGATCGAACGCTTCGACTTTCTGCTTCTGTGCATACGCGACGGCGGTAGCGTCGTGCAGCTTGGGTTTGAGGATTGCTACCTGCAAGCTATGCGCGCTGTTGGGGACAAAAAGGCTGCTTGCCCACTGGCGGAAGCATCGCCGAAGGCGCCCGAGCTACTGAAGGCCACCGAAGAGCAGGTGCGGAAGTACCGCAGCCGTGAAGATTGGCCCACGTGGCGAGAGAAGCTGCGCGCGCTGGAGGACGAGCAGAATGCCGTAGAGCTCGCGAGACGAGACCGTGTCTTCGGGCATTGGGCCATGCACGAAAGCCCGCAAGCCGCAGTTTCTGAAGCAGTCGCATGAGTGCGGCCGGGCATCAAAAACCATTCTCCCGCCTCCACCTTCGGTCGGGCCATGAAACGACCGAGCTTTGCCCGATGACGGCTCGGCTGGCTGACGCTGGCGCGTTTGACCGGTGGGGAGGAGAGCTGCGTGGATACTCGTTGTGAAACGATGCTCCTTGCTCGTGATGGAGCCCGAGAACTTGGCCACGAAAGCTACCCGGAGACTCTTTGAGCCCGGAGGTACAGCTCCCTGCGAGGTTCGTGCTTGTGAAATCATCAGAGCCAAGAGCGTCCTCACGATCTCGGAGTAGCTCACAGCAAAGTGTGATCCACCCTTCGGGGCTTGCTCAGTGCGGTCGGATTCTCTCGCTCTCTCTACGAGTGTTTTCCTCTCTCGACTTTCCACACCGATCGTGTCTGTTTCTACAGATCCTTTTAAAGAAGGTAAGCAAGACGTCCGCTCCGTTCAGACCGTCGCCTTTCATTCGCTGGGCTCTCCAACGACCCTCGACAACCTGCATGTGATCTTTCGAGTAGCGCTTTGCATCCCTATGAGAGCCATCGTGCCCATGGACCCATCCGCAGTGCAGGGATCCTGCCATAGTATCCAGCATCGGAGAGCGTACTTATTTTCTGCTAAAAGGCAAGCACTCTCGACGTGGATTGGGGGTCACTTGAGGACCGCTGCGTCCTACACAAATGCGTTCTTTAATGGTGCGATCCACAGCAGAAAACTTAACTTCCCGTGAACTTACTAAGAACTTCAAGTACTTCCCAAGTACACCCCACGTCCACCCCAAATAGGGTAAGATGGCGATTTCTGGCGACTTTTTGCATTCGAACTTCCCGTGAACTCCCCAAGTACTCCCCGAGTACACCCCTTGATCACCCAAGGAAGGCCACCGGAACACGCCGTTTGCGCCACAAAACTGGTAACACAAACGCGCGTGGGGGGCCCAAGACTAAATTCAAAGCGAATTTCTTCTTGGTGTCGGGGGGGGGGGGGGGGTCGCAACACTTACAAACATGGCTAGCCGTGTATACTACCCTCATACCACCCGCCTCACAGCCTCAATGGTCAACCGGAGACCCTAAAACACCGAACCTCTAAACCACAATAAACGCTACACACCCGAGACAGAACACACCGAGTAGAAGAAGTGAAGGGGAGTGAGGCATCGATCGTGAACGGCGCTGGGCCGAGTGTGCGACCTGACTGCTGAGTGCACCACAATCCAGCAAAGGCCACCCATCCTTTAAGATGGCCAAATCGGTTTTCGAGGTGGCGGCCTTCGTGTGCAGTCTTGCACTCGTTGCGGCGGACTGCGCCAACGACGACGAGGCCGCGCGGTCGATAAACGAAAGCATCCCGTCGTGCCAAGAGTTCTGCGACGCCAACGGCGGCTCGTGCTCAAGCCACGGCCCCGCCTTCGCCAACCTCAGCACCAGCCAGCAGGAAGCATTTCGCCAGGCTTGCCCTTGGGCCTGCGCACTGTGCGCACCCTTGCAGCGGTGCCGAGACCAAGACGACCTGCTACCTCCCAAAACCGGTGGCTACCTAGATGCTTGCTCCAAGGTTCCCCTGCACAACGGCGGCAATTGTTCCTTGTCGGGTCCGCTGTTGGGCGTGAACGTATGCTCCCGCCTCCCACATCGAGTCTTCTAAAGGTCAGTCCCTTCAGAAAAGTTACATCGGGGCTTCTAAAGGCCAGTCCCTTCAGAAACGTTGACGCACATCAAGGCTTCTAAAGGCCACCCTCCCGGGCGTCCGTGATGTTCGCATCACAAAAGCCAAGAAGGCAGACAAATGGCCGTTACCTTGTTGGGGTTTCGCTCACGACCACTTCCAGAACAATCCTTCAATACGCCCGCGGCTCGAAAACCTGGCCTCAGCGGCGCAAGCACCACGCACTACCTACCCCAGTGTCGCCTCCGTTTAGCCCTTGTCAGTGTCGCCTTTTTGCCTGAAAACGCGAGGCGACACTAACACGGGAAGACGGTTCTCAATAGGGTTCCCTGTATTTGCATGAAGAATGTCTCACCAACGGCTACCCGTGTTCGTGTCGCCTTTTAGGAAAAGGTGCCTTTAGGTAGGCGACACTAGAACGGGGGGGGGGTAGGTACCCAAGAAATTACTCCCGGCGCACCGCTCCCAGGGACTGCACAAATCCCGGCTTCAACTTTCGAATGGAAGCGCTCAATTGCGGGCCCAACTCCTGCCAACCGCGGGAAACACACCGTTGCTGCCTGCACAAATGTCTTGGCCCCGTTCATCCGGTGTTGTCCCTATGGCCACCTGGAGCACCTCCAGGACGCCTACGTCTTTTTAGCCTGCACAATACATTGAAGGGCCTTAGTACTAAAGAGGTGAATTGGGGGCAGCCCGGACAAGTGCTGGGCAGGCAGGGGCACAACGTCGTCGTCAGGGGACCAAGGAGGGTTAGTTTATCTATGCAAATATACGTTGCCCATATCCAGTGCTCCCGCTAACGAAAAAGTGCGAGGAATTCCTCAAAAAAAAAAGAGGCTCGAAAAAAGAGGGTGAGGAATTCCTCACCTTTTTCCCGTTGGTGGTATCGTGTAGCCAAAGCACTGCATCACAGTCTACTCATGGGCTGGCGGGCAGAAGTCTGGGGCTGCCACAGGGGCTGGAGCCGAGAAAGAGAGTCGAGGATCAGAAGCAGCCCTGGATTTCTTGACAGATTTTCTCGAGTCGACACAAGTGCCTTGTTCCATGTGATCTCTGGTCTGCGTCTACTCGTGCCAATGATTCACCAGCACGCAGTGTCGAGTGGTGGTTGAATTTGAAATGGGTTGTTGCCTCCAGGAATGTGCCTTGTTTATTGTGACAAACAGACTGAAAAGTGCAAACTTTCTCCACCTGTACCGTACCGTTCGCCGGGGGGCAAAGCCCCCCGGACCCCCCCTGGAGAAAAGCTTTCCCGGTCTCAGAGCGGCAAAAGAAAGTTGGTAGGGAATCCAAGACAAAAACGAAGCTAATAACCTGCACAACACGGGGGGTGAAAAAAATTGGGGGACACCAAAAATACTCGAGGGGCTGCCTTGTGCTTACTTCGAAGGAGGCTAGAGGGGGAGAAACAATACAACTACAAAATGGGTCTTTTTTGTTGAACGCTTACGCCCGCCACTAATCCCAGATTCACCTGTGTTTCGTGTGGGCTACAGCACATTTACCTCCTTTGATCTTTTGCAGCTGGCAGCCTCCTCAAGTATTTCCTACAAAGCAGGTGCTTATACAAAAAAAAAAAAAGTCCAAAACAGGTTTTGGAATTCCTCACCAAAAGTGAGGTTAGCGGGAGCACTGCCCATATCTCGCAAAAAAAAAGGTGTTGCTTGGATTGTTCGGATGCGGTTATCGGATTGGTCTGCAGACCGCAGGTAGGCCACTAAAGCCGGAGGAAAGGGGGCTACCTGCCTATCTCCACGCTCGGACCTCGAATAACCCGACGAACAGCTACCCGCCTCAAGCGCAGTACCATCGTCTAAAAAGGTCCCTTATCGAGCGAAATAATTAGGAGTCGGGAGGAAAGATTAACCCGCAACGTCCAACACAGATGCCTTTTGCTGGTATCCCGCCGCTCATAATAGACGAGATTGTCTTCAGCTGCCCAGGGGCCTGCGGCCGCTGCAAGCTGGAAGACGAACCTTGTGCGAACGACGAAGCAGGCGCAGTGTCGGTGCGCAGTGACATTGAGAGCTGCATCGATGTGATGGTGGCCAACGGCTGGCACTGCTCCGTCTACGGAGCGGTGCTCAGCCAGTGGTCAGCAGCCGAACAGAGTGCTTTTATTGCAGCCTGCCCGTTCACGTGTCGAACGTGCGCTCGGTCGACGGCCTGCAAGGATTGGGAGGAGGATATTATACGGTTCGTCGGTGGCAAGTACACGTCTTGCTCGTCTCTGATTGAAGCAAATGGCGGCTGCTCGCGCACTGGGACTGTCATGCAGCAGGTGTTCTTTTTTTTTTTTTTTTAGAGTTAAAGTTTTTGTGTTAACAATGCACTGTTGGTACTAAAAATTAGTAGTTGGCAGCGTACTAAAAGCAACTCACCAAATCAGGTGAAAAGCCGCTAGTGCGCACAAACAAACGGAAGCGCCAAACTAATTTTTTTTTTGTCATCGCAGATTTTTGTGATCGCAGATCTTAGAAGATTAACATATCCGACGAATACCTAACACTCGTTACAAGGTTAAATAACCCCGTCGCTATCCCGAAAACATCGCAACTTCACCCCTCGCTTGCCCACCCACCCTTGCCCCCTTTTTCTGAAGCCGTGTCCTGAGGCGTCACGACGACACACCGAATCACCGCCTGACCTTTCTACTTCGATATATGCATCATCCGCGACGGTGAAGACGAAGCAGCAGACGGAGCCAGTATACGCAGTAGGAGAAGGATGTATTATTGTATAAGCACCTGCTTTGTAGGAAATGCTTGAGGAGACTGCCAGTCGCGAAAGATCAAAGGAGGTAAATGCGCTGTAGCCCTCACGGAACATGGGTTTAGTGGCGGGCGTAAGCGTTCCACAAAAAAGTCACTTTGGAGCTGTATTGTTTTTTTCCATAAGCGCCAGCTTGAAAGGAAATGCTCGACGATGCTGCCCGACAAAGAACAGAAGGGATCCAAGTGCTGTAACTACCGAACCACGTGTTGAACGGACGCGAGGTCATGCGGGTCTACCCTACACGACAAATCACACAAACACAACAGGTCAAAGTCCTGAGTGAGAAAACAACACACGGTGGTGTAAGCGAAGAACAAATCAAAATGTGTTTGTATTGTATTTGCCCCTTACCTCTATATTTCCTCCCTTCCATTCGGAGTCGAGTATTTCTCCCCCTCTAGCCTCCGACGAAATGAGCACAAGGCAGTCCCTCGAGTATTTCTATCTCTTGTCCTCTCTCCTATCGTTTTCTACCCGGGAAACGGTACGCAGGCACCCGGAGCACCGGGCATCTGTGCTAGTGATAAAGACCGCCTTTGTCGTCTTCGCACGTGTACCACCAGTTCTACCCCCTGAGATCCCCCGCTCGAGTGGGCATGTACATCCTCGGTCTTGCAGGACCGACGCCATTCTTCCTGTCTGAGCCCGATGTTTTACACTTTTCGAAGTAAAACTTGCCAAATTAAGCAAGTCAAGTGTACACGAAAGAAGCCATGCATGCCACCCAGTCCGTATTAGCTTCAAAATAACCCATTCGACGAAGGTCACCCGGATTCTTAAGCGAACTATACCTCTAAAACCCCCTGAACCTTAACTCTGAAAGGCCACAATAAACCGCACAGGAACGCATCGGTGGCGCCTCCGAAGCCGATATCGACGGCCTTCTTCACTCGTGTCCGTTCTCTTGCGGGAAGTGCTGGCCGAGAGAAACCACGTCCTGCGTGGACGACGACGCGGCTTTCGCGGGAACCGCGTCGCAGACTTGCGAGGACGCCGTCGCGGGGAATGGCGGCAGCTGCGTGTACGGTGACTCGTCGAAAAACGTGGCCGCGAACGCCACGGCGAACGTTTCGCTCATCGACTTCCAAGAGGCGATGACAACCTCGTGCCTGCGAACCTGCTCCTTCTGCGTCGACACCCCTGCACCAACGATGGTATGTGAGAGAGCAGGCCTGTGGGGATTTTGCTGTGGGATCGTTGCTCACGTAGCACGCATAAAAGAAAGGGAAAACTCGTTCAATAGTCATGCATGAATCAACCGAATACAATGGTAGCTTGCGAGATAGAAGAAAAGGTCTCACCAAGGTTGGAGAACCAACCCGGTGACGTCACAATCTTCCAACGGTTAGCTACAAGAAACAACCCGCAACCTGTGTTGTTCGTACGTGCACTTCCGCACCTCCTCTGTACACAAATTCCCTCAGTGGGGTGCTGCAAGCGTCCCGGGTGCCGTGCCGCCTTCGGCCACGTCCTCGTGCAAAAAACTGCCCTCGGGAGAAAAACGCGGGGGTTTCTACTGGGAGAAAAACGCGGGGGTTTCTACTGGGAGAAAAACGCGGGGGTTTCTACTGGGAGAAAAACGCGGGGGTTTCTACTGGGAGAAGAACGGCCATTTTTATCCCAGGAGTGCCTCGTTTGCGCCGCTCGCTCCAGGCCTCAAAATATCCCACTGCGGCTTATCATCGCACTCGACGGCTCATTATCCCACCGTTGCGTTTGGCTCTCCTGGCTGCTTATGATTCAGGCGGGGGGAGAAATGGCACAAAACGCAACTCCATGGTTGCAAACGATGAGAGAAAATTGTCAGTGCGTTGCGCGTGCAGCCTAGGCCATTAAGGAGCCATCGCAGTCTTGTTGCTGACTCGCTCTTCCGCGCGCAAAACGTAATGAGGCCGTGGGTGGGCTCAACTGAGGTCCTTCGCGAGCTTTGGTGTCGATAATATTTCCAAACTCGAGATAAAACCGGCATGCAAACAAAACGAAGCGCCTGTCTTATTGTATTTGCGTAGTAGAAAACACTCGAGGAGGCTGCCAGTTGCAAAATCTTATTATTTCTGGACGGCACTTTTCATACTGGCCTCGCAAGCAAAAATCCGTTCTATAAAAAGCCTTTATTTCCTGCCAGGACTATAAATTTTTCGGGGGCCTTCGGCTCACGGTGTGTTTTTGCCTCGTCCCTCGGCTGCGCCTCGGGGCTCGGCGCCGTCCAGAAATAAAATTACGTATTACTAGGTAAAAAAGCCTTTTTTTACTGTCCCTCGGAAGGGTTTATTGTCCCTCGGAAGTTTTTTTTGCCCTCGGGTCCCCCTTCGGGGGCCCCTCGGGCAAAAAAAACTTCCTCGGGACAATAAACCCTTCCTCGGGACTAAAAGGCTTTTTTTAGTCCTACTAATAAATAGTTATTATAACAAATGTGTCCCATACGAACCACACGGTAAGTCTGGGTTTAGGGCCGGTCGTTAAACAAGACCCATTTGTAAATGTGTTTAGTTGTGTTGCTTCGTTAGCCTCCAGGCGAAACCCCGTGCACATTTCTCCTTCCCTCTGCGTCCTCCGAGTATTTTCAATTTGGAAATCCGGTCCGCTGACTTCCAGTTTGCAGTCTGCGTAGAAGCAGGAGGATGGTATCGAACCCTGTCCCCTGTTCAGGGCCGGGGGCGCAATTTCTTCACGCTGCACCCAACCGACACAGGTGCTGCCATCCGAGCTTTTCGTCATGGAACCACCCAGCTTGCAAACAACGGGCGCCGGAGGTGTGTACGTCCTCCTTCCCGCAAACAACACGTGCAACGGCGTTCGGGTGTGGGTGCGAACCGAGTCCGTCGGGTCCACCGTCCCTTTCTACATCTCCTCGGATACTGACGGCCACTGGACCATCTCCAGTGACAGCGCTCTGGAGTCTCAAATTCAAGGTGTGGGTTTTCCCTGTTCCCGCATTCTCCTTCTTTTTCACCAAACATGATTTGTTGGAGGAAATGAGAAGCTCGCCGCCGCAAGCCGTGGCGTTTTTACTTGCGTCCTGAATCCAGCTATACGTAACAACGATCAACGATCGGGCACTGCGTTCAACGAAAACAGCTCTCTCTCTCCCCATCATCATCATCATCATCATCATCATCATCATTAGTTTTGTATCAGCCGCGGTTGTGCGAGTGACGAGCTCTTGTTTTCGGGAAAGACCAGGAGCGATACACCGCGTCTCCGCTGTCTGCACAAAAGAGACGCGCCGCGTATAGGGCGTGTATATGGTGTTCCCACACGCGTTTTAGGTTTGTTCCACGACAAACAGGGCAGCAGCTGGATCTGCCAGCGGGAGCCAAGCTTCACGTGTTTGGCGGTACTGCAGAGCCACCGGCCTACGGGTCAAGTGGCTACCGATTTCCGGCGTTACGCACCTTGGGGCTTGGCGCTTGCGCTGAGCACAAGCTCGTAGAGACGGTCAGCTACAGGGCAGAGCGGACGGGGTTGTAGCACTGTGCTGCTTCGACTCAAGCTTTGCAAGCTGTGGTTGACCGTCACCTTCCCGGACCCGGGGTCTTTTTCTTGCTTTCTTTCCACAAGAAACTACACGCGCAGACACAACGACGACGGCATGCACCGGTTACAGGGCTTACCTGCGATCGCAAACGCCCCATGACGTCGCCGATCCGAGTGCAGTAGTCGGATGGGAAAAGAACGGCGTGGTCTCCGCCGATTACCGCGTGCAATTGACCGGCTGCTCCAGTGACGCGCAGTGCCTGCAGTTGAACTGCCAAGAAGCGGAGGACGGCTACAGCTGCGAAGACTGCGACATCGAAGCCGCAACGTTGACCTGCGGCAGCGGCGACAGCAAGAAACGCAGCATCCTCATCATCGTCGTTGTTGTCGTGCTGCTCCTTCTCCTCGGATGCTCCATCGCGTACTACTACAACGACACCGATGCCGTGTCCCCGCGCAAGTCTCGCCGCTTTTCGCTGCCGGCGGGTGGCAGTGAAAAGAGTGTGAACGTGATGGTTGCCCTCCAACAGAGGTACCGTCGAGCGTTCCTCGAGCACATGGGCGCTCTCGGTGGCTGCATCGGCACGCATTACCCGGTGTTCTTCGTCGCCATCGTCGTCGTGCACGTCGCCATCATTGCGACGGGGCTGCAGTTGGTTGATACAACGTCGCAGAGCAACGCCTGGGTTCCTGTGGGCTCCCGGGCAGAGAAGGAGCTGGAGTTTGTTGATGCCTGGACGGAGGACAGGAAGCAGTCGCACTTCGCAAACATCATGATCGGTCCGGATGACGACTCGGAGAACGCTTTGAGCAAGCACTACATCATCGAGTTGCTGCACGTTCTACAGGAGGTAGCGAAGGTGAAGGTGCCGCTGAAGCACGCGGACGGCTCGTTCGCGATGAACGTGGGGTGGGCCGACTTCTGCACATCGATCGACCACCCTCAGCTCGACACCCTGATGCCCGGGGCGAAGCCTTGCATCAACCCAAGCATCCTCGACTGCTTCTATGAGGGTGGTTGGCAAATCGACGACGTCAGTCTCGGGCGCCCTTTGGCACCCGAAAACCAGAGCCTGACTTACAAAAACCTGGAGAAGGCGTACGACGTTGTACGACAAGTTGCTCCTGGCGCCATGACCACGTATACCGGGAGGCCATCGTTGTTCGACTTGTCCGAAGAAGAGGTAGTTGACCGCGTTTCGCAGAACGTGGATCAGTGCGACCATTGGATCGTCTCCACGAGTATGGCGAGATCGGAAATGCTGGGTTCCGTTGTGGACGACGGCGTCGTCCACCCCGAGCTGGGCAACGCGACGCGGTTAGTTTCGGCGAAACGGCTGTTGGCGCTGTCCTTGCAGTACTCTCCGAAAAGAACGAAGGAATTCCGGACACAGCTGATGTCGTTCGAGGAAAGTGACATCGAAGATGCGCTCTTTGACTGGTTTGAGGCTGTGGAGGAACGCCTCGAGAGCATGGACAACGATGAAGTGAACCACCCAGGGACACGCGTCAGCGTCTATCTAAGCGTTTCGATGGACAAGATGCTTTCGGAGATCAGCCAAGGAAAGATCGAGTCGATTATCATTGGCTGGTTTCTGATGGTCGTGTACGTCATTTTCACACAAGTTTCGTTCAAAAACAAAGCAGAGAACCACGCGCTCGTTGGTGTCGCTGGCATGTTGCTTGTCTTGCTTGCGAACCTTTCGGGCTTCGCCTTCACCGCCTTGGTCGGTATCCCATGGAACTCGGTCATCCTGCAAACCTTGCCGTTCTTGGCCTTGGGGCTCGGTGTGGACGACATGTTCCTGCTTCTGCACTACTACAGGGGAGTGCCCGACAAAGAACGACCAGCTCCGGCGATCATAGCCGATTTGCTGCGCATGGGCGGGGTGTCCGTGTCTCTGACGTCGCTCTGCAACGCTTGCGCATTTTTCTCCGGGATGGTGATTCCGATCCCGGCTCTCCGTCAGTTCCTGGCGGCCGCCGCGTTCATTGTCATCTTCAACTACACCACGATGATCCTAGCGTTCCCGGCGTTGCTCGCCTGGGAGGCGAGGCGAGATGCAAAGGTATGCTTTTGTTGAAAGTATGCAAATAGCCGCAGGGAATCGTTGACTCCTTGACTTTGTACTGCTACCGATTGCGGGACGTCGGAAGACCCGACGCGCTAAAGCAGTACGCTCTCAGGGAATCTCTATCGGCCTCAGTGTTGGGCATTGCAGTAGGCCATTGCAGACAGGCATTGCTGCTGTACATTGCAGCAGCGGGTTTCATTCAATGAGAGGAAAGGAATGAAGAAATCCGAATACCACCTTACGATGGGGTGATACCCCAAGGGTGCTTTGGACACCCAGGGAAAACAAAATGTTCCCCCGAAGAACAGACACCCTGAGAATTTTTACGAGGGTAGTTGCAACTTCGCTCTGGTGTCTGCAGAGTAAGAGGCGCCGCACGCCGGATGCGGATGAAATGTCTGCTTCTTCGCGAATCGACTATTTGCAGGTTGATGAGAAGCGTCGGGCTCGGCCATGTGCTCTTGCTCCCGCAAGGAGCTTCCTCCCAGCATATCTTGCACTCGCCGCAGCTTTCTATCTTTCTCAATCGGTGTTGACGTGCAAATTGCTCGTCCAAAGCTGGGTAGAGGGGCGAAAGACCCATCGAACCATCTAGTAGCTGGTTCACTCCGAAGTTTCCATCAGGATAGCTAGAACCAAAACACGCCAGGTAAAGCGAATGCTTGGAAGCTTTGAGGAAATCGCTTCCTCGACCTATTTTCAAACTTTAAATGGGCAAAAAGCCTCTGCGTATGGCCCTTTGCATCCTCAAACGATTAGCCGAAAATGACCGCTTCGGCAAAGCGTGCACCATGGCCCGCAAACGTCCTTCATGCTTGAACACGAAACGCAGATCATCGCCTCACGATCGGCTGACTTTGAAGACAAGCCGCTCGTGCCGTGCAGCATCCACAAGTTCGCGTCGGAGGTGTACGCCGGGCAGATGCAGAAGACGTCGGTGAAGATCGGCATCACGGCAGTGAGCTTCTTGTTCGTAGCTGTCATGATCATCCTCCTGGCCACGTCGCACCCGCTGGACTTCACCATGAAGTTCACCGACCTGACGCCGAGAGGCAGTTTCCTTTCTCAAGGATTCTCGGTATGGGTTTATCCTCGGCACCACAGCGGTTTCAGGTCGGGCGGCGAAAATTAGGTGGTCACGCTTTCACCCCCCCTCTGCCTCTCCACTGGAAATAATGAACCCACCCTGCAGGATCTCGAAGAACACTTCCAGGACCAGCGACTGCGCCACGACATGGTGTTCGCGGAAGCTGACTTGCCGAATCAGCAGGTGCATATCACCGAGCTTATGAATGCCCTAGGCAAGACGAAGTGGGCCAGCCCTGATGTGGAAAAGGCGCGCACGTGGCTGTACTGGATGCGAGAGTACACGCGCGAGCAGGAAGTCAACCTCGTAGACAACGCGACGCAGATCGAATACGTCAATGCATCGGACTTCTACCGATACTTCCACGCGTGGCGGGACCCAGTGACCGGCGGGCTGCAGGCAATCTCAGCACAGATGACAGACGACTTCGGCTACCGCTGGGGCATCGACACGTTCGCCAAGGAGAACACGGTCCACCTGAGCTCAGTACCATACACGCTGAACATGAAAATGCTGCAAACCCCGTCGGACTGGATCGACCACACCGAGGAGTACCACAGCATCGCGGAGTCGTTCATAGGCGAAGGCAAGGCCTTCCCGGAGCCGTCGGGGAAATACCTTCAGATGGAGGAGTTCGCGTCGCTAAAAGAGCACTTTTGGACCGCGTTCTTCTTGGCCGCCGCCGTCATCTTTGTGTGCGCCTTGGTCATCCCGGTGTCGTTCCGGGGGGCGGCGATCATTGCTGTGACCGCTATGATGGCGACCATCGAGGTGGCCGGGCTGCTGATGGTGTTTGACATCGGGTTCAGCTCCTTCGTCGCGGTGGCGCTGCTGATCGGGATGGGCGTGAGCGTCGAGTTCAGCGCGCACGTTGTCGCCGGGTTCGAAACGACGCCGGGCGACAGGGATCAGCGCACGAAGCACGCCATCGCGCACACGTTCATTCCTGTGGCCGAAGGTGGGATCTCCAGCTTCTTGTCGTTCATGCTGCTCGCGTGGTCGCCGTTCCCGTTCGTTTTCAAGTACTTCTTCGTCGTGTTCCTGATCGTCATCCTCGTCGGTCTCCTGCACGGCCTCGTGTTCCTTCCCGCCCTCATCGGCCTCGTCGGCTCCACCGGCGAATCCGACGAACCCGTGCTGCGGCCTCGAAACGGCAGCGTGGACTCCTTCGGGAAGCGCATCAACGTCGAACCCCCCGAGAGCATCAGCGTCGTTCCTCAGGCCGTGAAGAACCCGCTGGAGGCGCGGTCGGACCACTCGCTCGACCAAAAAGAGGTTTGCCCCCGCATTTCTCCATTTTTCCTCTTTACTTTGATCATAGGTGTCACGGCAGGTTTTGGCGCATGCTGATCCATGTGGTTCTTGTGTCGTACTCAAAAGAACTAGCGTTAACAGTGCTCGCCTGCCTTCGTGGCACTTGCGCTTTACAATACTCATTGCTTACAAAGCGCATGCTATATTAAACTCCCCCCTGGAAATTACCCCCTTCGGCCAAAATTTAGGCCTCAGGGGGGGGGTAAAGGCTGCTGTGCAATGCTTTTTTGTCGCCGCTCCACCCCAGAACGCCTTGAGAACCCCCCAGAACTCTCTGAAAGAACCCCAGAACACCTTGGAATACCCCCAAACCACCTTGGAAGACCCCAAACTACCTTGAAAGACCCCCAGAACACCTTGGCAGAACACCTTCAAGGCCCCCAGAGGACATTGGAAAACCCCTGGCACACGTTGGCAGACCCTCAAAACACCTCTTGAACACCTTGGAACCCCCCAGAACACCTTGGAAACCCCCCAGAACACCTCGGAAACCCCTCAGAACACCTTGGAAAGCTCCCAGGATACCCTGAAAGACCACCAGCGCACCTTGGTCGACCCCACCCAACCTTGGAAGACCTGTAGCACACCTTAGAAGTACCCAGAACACCTTGGCAGAACTCCTTGCTAAGCCCCCAGACACCTTGGAAACCCCGAGAACACCTTGAAACCCCCCAGAATACCTTAGAACCCCCCCAGAACACCTTGAAAACCCTCCAGAACACCTTGGAAACTCCTCAGAACACCTTGGAAGACCCCCTGACAACCTTGGAAACACCCAGAGCACCTTGGAAAACCCCCCAGGACACTTTGGAAGACCCCCTGGACACTTTGGAAGACCCTGGACACTTTGGAAGACCCCCGGCACACCTTGGACGACCTTCAGAACACCTCGGAAGGTGTCCTGGGGGTCTTCCAATGTGTTGTGGGGGGGTTTTCAAGGTGCTCCAGGGGTTCCAAGGTGTTCAAGAGGTCTCGTAAGGTGGTTTGAGCGTCTGCCAACGTGCGCCAGGGGTTTTCCGGGGGGCTTGAAGGTGTTCTGCCAAGGTGTTCTGGGGGTCTTTCAAGGTAGTTTGGGGTCTTCCAAGGTGGTTTGGGGGTCTTCCAAGGTGTTCTGGGGTTCTTCCAGAGTGTTCTGGGGGGTTTCCAAGGCATTCTGGAGGTTCTTCCAGTGGAGCAGCGACAAAAAGGCATTGCACAGCAACCACACCACAGTTGCCCCAAAATGATTGAAAATAGGGTGAATTCACCATCTTGGGGCTACTTTCATGTTTTGTTGATGGCTTCTCCAAGTTTATGGTCAGAAAACCTCCTAAAACAACTTTCTGGGATGATTTCTTGTGTCTGAGTTGTGTGAACATCAACGGAAAACAAAAAACCCGACCAGAAGTGAACCCCCCCCCCAACGGGAAAAACTCGAAGTGTCTGTACGAGCGAACGCACACTAACATGAGAGGATGAGGCACGTATATGCCGCCTGGCCCTGTGCTAGGCGTAGTTTGAGGTTGTACTTATTTCCGAACAACCTACCACGAGCTTATCCACCCACACCCCCACTTTTCCCCTTTCTTTTTATTTACTTTTTCCCGTCCGGTGTCGCTGATGACTAGCGGACCGTCGGACCCTTCCCAATGGGGGTACTTATGGAAGCTACAATGAAGGCTTAGACCGGTACGGGCTACATGGCAACCCCTGCTCAACATGTAGAACGTGGGGGGCCCTTGATCACATTCATTGCGGGTGTGGTCGTGGTGTCGGTCGCAATAGTCGCTTTGCTAGCCAAAGAGAGAGATAGAGAGAAAAAGAGCGCCAGAGAGACTTCCGGAAAAGAAGGGTCACGCGAACCCCCGAAAAAAATAATTACCCCAAAAAAATAAAACAAGAAAAAAAAAGAAAGCAAACCGTTTGCCCTAAAAAACGTTTCCAACCTTTCACAATAACTCTCCTCAAGCTAAAAGAATTCTACAAACGACCCACCCCCTTTTTTTAAAGCACCCATATGAGCCTATATTTTGAGCCAATTCACCTAGCCCCCCTGAAAGTGACTTTAGCTCGATTACGCGTCGATTACACTCGATTACACTCGATTACGCTCGATTACGCTCGATTACACTCGATCAACATTTGGGTGAATTGGGGGGGTACTGCAGTAATTGATTAAAGGCGTGACACTCAGCCAATCTTGATAGGCCGGTTCAACGGGCCCACTAACGCACCTTCTTCCGGGGCTAAAAAGGTGCTGATGACAGGATATTGAAATTGGAATAAAAACAAGAATATTAGTCTGAAAAAATGACCGCGACAGGCAGTGTAGCTGGACCAGGAAGCTCGGGCTGACTCACGGAAGCAGGTTGTCGAGTGCGTACGGGCTCGGGTACCACTATCTCGCATTAGCTCGTCTTCTTGTTGCGTTAGTATAGTCCTTTGACAGAGTGAGCCGGTGCCTCTCATCTCACCTTTAAAACACGGCTGAGTCACGCATGCTCTTGACAGACGCTAGCGTCCGACATTTCGCACGCGCGTCGCAGTCGTTGGGTGGTA